>PVJS01029980.1:0-24402 GCA_004027185.1 Glis glis
AAAAAGAAGGGACATATGTTTTCATTAATATGTGCAACCTAGGGAGTAGTGGGAACATAAAAGGGACTCTGGTTGATAATGGAGAACCCTCAGTGGGGCAAGGGAAGTGGTACAAGGGAAGGGGAAGGGCAAGAAAGAAGTGAATCAGTGGAATTACTATTATAAACAATGTGTACATGTGAGAATATACCAACATCATTCTCGGTACTTCATATGGGTGGGGGGAGGCGGGGGGACACTAAGAGCTGTGTGCATGTATGTTAGCATCAAATAGATATTCATTGTGATGTGAGACTACAGTGCACCAATAAAAGCATGTTTAAAAAAAACACACATGCACTATAGTATAGGAATCTTTCACTCAAATTATTACTTATACACATTCTCTCTAAACTGAAACTCTGACAAGTATACTAAACAAATGTTAAATATCAATTAGTGTTCAATTTTTCCTCTTTTGATTTCTTGCTATTTTCCTGACTCCCCCCACTTCAAGACTTTGAATCACATCTCTATAGTTGATACATAGATTCCAAGTCAATCTTTCCAGTCCGTATCTTTCCATCTTTTCTTCAAACTCTATATGTGTGTTTTTCACATGGCAAATACCATCTCCACTTGAATATCACAGGCATTTCAAATGTAACATGCCACAAAATGAACTTCCTATCTTCACCCCAATTCTCCTACAACTCTACTGATTTTACTTTATGACTAAATTCTGCCATTTGCTCTGGCCAAGACCATTGGAGCCCTTCTGGACTCCACATTTATGCATCTAGGTAATCTCCTGGGCCTTGTTTTCAGAGTACAACCACTTTGCATCATTTTCTCTGCTACCACGTTGGTCCAAGGCATCACCATTGCTAGCCAGGATAATAACAGTAGCCTCTTCTCCAGGCCCATCTCTTTGATTCTGTCCTGGCCTCCCTCCAGAACACTTTCCACAAAGGAGTGAGATGGCCTGCTACGTCAGGTCATTCTGTGTCTCTAGAAGCCCCTGCTGTCTCCCCTGGCTCCTCCATGGCCACTGGCTTCCTGGCTGTCATTTGAGGCATGCTTCCATATCAGGAACTTGGCATGTGCCCTTCCTCCTTACAAGAATTCTTGTTAGATACTCGCAGAGTTTACTCCTTCATCTCTCTCTAAGACTTTTTCGGATGCCAGCTTTTCAATGCAGGCTTCCCAAACCATCTCAACAAAAATTACAATGATCTTTCCTCAATCCACTCTCCTTTTTCTTCTTTTCTGCTATCTTTTCTTGGATGCCACTTATAACAGATGGTATTTTTGGACTGCTTATCATATTGGTTGTACCTGCACTAGATTATTAGCCCCAGGATGGTAGGGATGTTGTCAACATTTTTTTTTCTGTTTTATCCTGTGCACCTGTTTGTTGTGTAAATGAATGCATGAAGACTGTGCTTCCTAATAACCTTTTTATTTTTGGTACTGAACATTTAAACCAGGGGCATTCTACTTCAAGCTATACCTCCAGCCGTTTTTATTTTTTTAATTTTGAAACAGGGTGTTGGTAAATTGCTGAGACTCTCACTAAGTTCCTGAGGCTGGCATCAAATCTGCAATCCTCCTGTCTCAGACTCCCAAGTACTGGGATTACAGGCGTGTGCCACTGTGCCTGGCTCTAATGATCTTTCTTCATAGTATAAATTCCTACTTTGAAGTTCTTCACCAACCAAGATACTGTTTTGGAGCTTACTAGATGATTTCTGCTTTTTGATATCTTAACACTAGAGGTTGACTATCCTCCCCAATATGACTAGTTTGGTGTTGAGAATCCTTCATTTCTTATGCAGAGTTTCTATCCCACCCCCCACAACATACACATGCATACACACACACACATACTACATGCATGGGCATATATCCATATGGGCCCATATATAAACTTCTGAAACCCATGAAAGAAATATTTACACATGCCAGGACTATATTGAATTTTATTGAGTGCAAGGCTTTTGCCATAGCCCTGAAGTGACTGAAACAACACCAGTTTTTTCTTCTCTTTCTTGACCTTTATTTGTCCTTGATACTCTTACTGGATTCCTCTGATATTTATTGCTGGCTCTGACATTTAATTAGCAGTGGAAGTGATATAGACTTTGTTAAGATCCATGAAGTTAATTTATACTCTCTAGGTCCTGGATTCATTGACCTTTGGAAGTAACTTTATAAATATATATGAAATATCATTTTTAACAGATGTTCAAATGAGTTTCAACATAAGAATCACATTATGTAATATAGAATAAATATTCCCTCTTACTAAAGCTTTGAGGGAACACCTCTTTATATCAAATGAAGGCCCCGTTGCTTGAGGTAAAATAATCCATTAGCAGCAAGAGAGATTTATATTAAATCCATTTGACCTTATAAACTCAATAATCTTGTCAAATAGCTAGTATTAAACCTGACTCTTGCTTTTATGAATATGTAGACTAAGTATCAATGCAATTTAAGAAGTAAATATTTCCACAGGTGCTTCTTCAAGCTTTACTAAGTTCAGTATCAACAGTGGGCACTGATGAGTGTCAGTGTAGAAAATACACTTCTTTCAAAACCATCTGAAAAAGATCTAATGAATTTGTTATTAAATGAGTTTAAGAAATGCTCTGCTTCTCTCCAAGGTGCTAGTAACAGAAACTAATCCCAAAAGACCTTAAAATGAAAATGTGGGCTAGAAATAAATTAGTACAGAACATTATGTTCTTAACAAAAAATTAAGAGATCAATGAGAATAGGGTAAAGATGGTGATGATAAAAATGTAAAAATAAAATTAATATATTTATACACATTTTTTTAGCAAGCTACCACAGGACAGAAAGGAAGAATTGAGAAGAAAAAAAAACTGTATCTGTTAACATAGAGAAAATCAACAAAAAACATGATGTAAATTTAAGTTGAATTTATCAAGAAAAATTAAACAACACATTATCTTTATAAATTAAAGGTACAGAGCATGGACCAAATACCGAGCTAGAAGATGCTCAGCACCATGGAAGAACTGGTGGCCATCAAACACTTTTTGATGCAATCTATAGGATAGCAATCTTTCCTGGCTTATACTATTTCTCTATAGAGTGAATTTTTATGTATTCTAAGATTAAGGAGTTGTT
Source organism: Glis glis (assembly GCA_004027185.1). Taxonomy (NCBI): domain Eukaryota; kingdom Metazoa; phylum Chordata; class Mammalia; order Rodentia; family Gliridae; genus Glis; species Glis glis. Next base: position 3,139 of record PVJS01029980.1, read on the forward strand.
ACTATGCTCGGCATAATTTCACTGACTATCAACCAACACATTCCTAAGATCCTGTTCTTAGTGGCTAGCACATGTTCAAAAATTCACCCCCATTTGGTTCCTATCATCTGGAAGAGTGACAATGTCTACCCTGACATTTTGAATAGGAATATGTTTTACTCTGTTTATAAACACAAGAAATTTAAACTGAAGTACATAAACTTTAATATCAATTATTCATGTAAAGAACTCTGGTCAATTTACTTCTTTGTTCAGGTTCTAATGATAACAAAGGAGCCATGTAATAGACACTCAATTAGTTGCCCCAAATTATTCAAAGTAAGTCCCTTTCTCCTCTGCATTCCTCTACTCTGTAGGTAGAAAGACTGTAATATTCAGTTATCCAGATGGTTTTACTACCAGGAATGGTCAGGTAAGGCAGACCAGGCCAGTGAATATAAGAGGAAGAGGTAAAGATTTAGCTAGAATGTCTCTAGTTTTTGTCTCTGTCTTTTGTGTTCCCTTTAATTCTGCCTGGTAACTGCATAGGAGTCCTGCAGAAGCTATCTAACCACCACAAAGAAAAAAATATGTGACTGTAGGGTAGCTTAGGCAGGTTAGGTTGCTTCATATCTGTTCTGCTGGCCCCAGACCATCTGAACCTAGACTTTTGTCCCACAGAACAAGTAAATATCTTAATCATTTTAGCTGACTTTAAGCAGGTTTTTAGTTGTTGTAGAACTAATTTCTAATTGAAAGCATTCCCATTTTTACTTGAACTTTATAAATTACATTTTTCTGGGTAAATCCTGTTCCAAATACATTTGCAATAAATCATTTTTTATTTATTTAATGGCATCCGATTTTTACCAAATATTACCTTTCCCAAACTGGGTTTCCTTTTGTGAGAAAATTCCCACATATTTCCTAGGTAAATTTTGAACTATGTAAAGTTTTAGGAATAGGCTGTTTTATTTTTCCTTCATTTTGATCAAGTCTAAATTTCCATGGGTTCATTAAATTGTTTTTATATTTGACAATAAGACTCTTTCATCAGTTATATTGTTTGAAATTTTACTCATTGTTTTGTATTGGATTGATTATTATTAATGTAGATATTTCTTATGGTCTCAATAAGTATGTGAAATAATACTCAGTGCACTCTCAGAATTCAGTTAACAATTCAAATATGAAAACTGGATGTTTAATTTTCTTTAATCTTTTATCTCATCAATTTCTCATCATTTCATGTGCAGATTAACTACTACATGAATGTTATAAATAAAAAACACACCTCATTTTACTAATGAATGTACTTCTTAAATAGAACTCATGGAAGCAAATAATTCCTTTATAATTTCTCCTAAAAATGAAAATAATGAGTTTTCTCCCATGAGAGAGAAAGTAAACAAAGCAGGGAGGGAGGGCTTTGTTACAATAAACAGAAAATTATAAAACAACAGAAAAATGGGGCACGGAAAATACCTCATGTTGAAAAATACTTTTTAAAAATGTTTTCTTCATTTCAAAATTCAATTATCATAAATTGTTTGGAAATATTAGCATATATTATCTTTCTTAGTTTTTTGCTAAATACAGTGTAAATGTTGAATCTCAACTTCTACTTTCAGAACACTGATAATATACTAACTGCAAGTCCAGTATGGTGGTAACTCCTGTATTCCCAGTACTTGAGAGCCCGAGACTGGAGGATCGCAGGTTCAAAACCAGCCTCAGCAATTTAGTGAGACTCTCAGCAAGCTAACAATACCCTGTTTCAAAACAAACTTTTTAAAGAAAGGGTAGGGGGTGTAGCTTGGAAGTAGAATGCCTCTGGGTTCAATCCCCAATATTACACACACACACACACACACACACACACACACACAGACTACACCTACATGAAGCAGTATGAATGAATCACACACAAATACTGAACAAAAGTTGCCAGACACAATGGAGTGCCTATGTTAGAATCTGATCTGCGTGAAGTTCAGTAGCAGGTAAACTAGTCTGTGGCCATAGGTGTAAAAATTGTAGCTGTCGCTGATGGAGGATATGAAATCGAAGCCCTTTGGGGTCCTGCGAGGGCTCTACATCATGACCTGGCTTGTTGAAGAATGAGTGAACACATAAAATTCACCAAAATCTAAGCTGGGCACAATGGCACAGGCCTGTAACCCCAGCTACTCAGGAGGCTGAGACAGGAGGATAGCAAGTTCAAGGTCAGCCTTAGCAACTTAGCAAGATTCTGTTTCAAAATAAAAACATAAAAAGGGCTAAGGACGTAGCTCAGTGGTACATTATTCCCAGGTTCAATCGCCGGTACCACACATTAAATAAATAAGTAAATCATCAAACTACACTTATGATTAGTATAATTTATACTTTTATTGTATACACATTATACCTCTGTCTAAAAAATAATGGAAATATTGAATCACTGATTTGATTTTTTGTTTTGTTTTGTTTTTGTTTGGATTGGTTTGGGGAGTGCTAAGGATTGAGCCCAGGGCCTCTCACATGCTAGGCAAGCACTCTACTATTGAGCTATATCCCAGCCCAGAATCACCATTTAAGAAATTATTCTGTTCATAGCTTACTACTTTGAGGCAGAATTTTATTTAAGCTTAATCTTTGGTTTTACTTTAAGATTTAGGGTTTCTTGTGCATGTCTGTATTTCAACTCTGCAGACTCACATGGGAAATCTAAAATTGTTGGCATTGTGTAGCATAGTCACACCAGGTGATGAAGCCCTTCTGTAGAGCTTTATTCTGTGGTCTATACTCCTCATAATTTCATAATATCTGAAATAAGGGTTGTAGTATCAAAAAGAAAATGCATCTTTAAAATATTCTGGAGTTATGAAGAATCAATTCAAGATACACAAATAATCAAATGTTATATGGTCTTTTAAAAGGCACATCAGCGCATATTTCAGGAGAAACAACAGAGACATTTCAACAAATAGGGAAAGAATTATGAAAAGATGAACCGAGGGACATTAAAATGTTAAAGAGCGTATTTGAGAAGACGATGATTCATGAATCGGGCAGCTACTGACCATAGGAGGCTCAGGGGCTCCACCTAAGGGAGACATGGGGAAGATTTTATGGGATGAATGCAGAAGAGAGGCAATGTGAAGACTTGATGGGTCCAGTGGAGCAGTAACCTCATTGAATCATACCAGTGGAAAGCCTCCAGTTAGGGGTTAGTTGGTGGTTTCTTATTTGCCCAAGAATATGGCCATTTACACTGAGTTACTTTATTTTTATTTTTTGGTACTGGGGATCGAACGCAGGAGCATTCTACCTCTAAGCTACATTCCCCAACCCTATTTTATGTTTTATTTTGAAACATGGTCTAAGTTGTTAATTTGCTGAGAGTCTTGATAAGTTGCTGAGGCTGTCCTCAAACAGGCAATCCTCCTGTCTCAGCCTCCCAAGTACTGGTATTACAGGAGACCACTTTGCCCAGCTTTACACTGAGTTGAGTTTTGATTTGCTTATGTTGGGCAATGGAGTTGCCTCATCCTAATGGCCTCCCAATTAACTTTTTAATTTTTAAACAGAAGCTTTAATTTAAGAGAAAAGAAGAAATTAGTTAAAATATCTAGGGTAGAGATCAGAGAGGAAAAATGGACCAGGCAAATCCATGCATTCATGAAAGTTAAAAGTAAACAAAAGACACTTTAACAATTAATGACAATCTATTTTCCTTGGTATTAACACACATTTTAATTATAACATTTTCTACTTTGACAATAAAACTTAGAAGTATAGTTGTTTCTTTTTTTTTCTCCCAAACAAATATATTGTTTAAAAACAAAAAAAAGTGGAAAACAATATTTTTTCATTCCCTGGCACCTTGATTTGAAAAAAGGTGGACTGAGGAGGCTTCCCCAGACCCTGAGGCATCAGTTTGAATGATAATTAATTACTCCCTTCATCCCCTCCATCTTCCTGACCAGTGCTATAGCCCAACATAATGGAATGAAAGGGCAATGGGGTTCTAATAGAAGATCCAGAGTAGTGACCATATATCATCATGTCTCTTTGAATTTAGCTGAGCCATTCAACTTTCCTAAGCCTCATTTATTTACAATGTATAAAATTAAGAGAATGGCAGGGAGGCTGAGTACATTACATACAGTAATGGTCTTAGCACTTTTCCAACATCAGATCACTATCCAAATGTAGGCTATTACCGAAAGGAGACAGGCTCATAGGAGGTGAAATATGGATTGGTTTCACAATCAATAGTACAGGCATAAAGTAAATGTGTATGAGAATTTTGGAGACTGACATAATCAGATAAAGAAAAAATAAATAAAGATTACAGTTTGTGGTATCATCCATGCTTCTCCCAGGGTTGTAAATCCAAAATTAATATCAGCATCATCTGCATCATAAATCATCAGCATTATTCAAGAATTGGCACTAAAATGACAGATACATGGAGTAAAAATGAATTCTGTGTTTATGCTATGATTTAAATTCCTTTTTCACAGAAAAATTAATTATAAATATACAGAATATTCTTTAAAATTTCTTCAGAATTCAGTATTTATACCAATAGCGTGAAAGGAAGCTTTAAAGATCTGTAATCCTGTCCAATGCCATGAATTGTTAAATGATATTGGTATATATTTTTTGTATTTTGAATTAATTTTGATGATTTCCCCACGTGTAAATGAACTTTAGAATTTGTGCACAACAGCATCATTATTCTGATTTAATGATATTTTATAATTATTTTATATAATTTAATTATAGCCTATCAACATACAACTGGGTGTTATTTTCTTGAGCCAATTCCTCCCCATTTTCAAGGTAAATTAGAGATAAATATTATAGTTGCTTGGGAGGAATTGTTCCTGACAATCTTTCCTCACTGATACTTAATATTTTGTGCTCCAGGTGCTTCAGATTGATTTTTTATTAAAATTATTGTTTTGCAGAAGCATTAAATGGTGATCAACTGGTTTCTGATTCTCAACCACTGTCCCATTTATGACTTATGAAGAGAATCAGGCCAATTTTCTACCTTTAGCATCTGGATTCCATTTAGCGATCTGTCATTGTTGTTTAAATATGACAAGTGTCTTTGAGATTTCATTATTTCATTTCCTAAATATTCTGAGAAGTATTTGGCTAGAGAGTCTCTAAGAAAAAACTCCCTGCGTAAACGAAAACATTCTTATTCTGGTTGGTTTTTATTTTACATATACTTTTCTATCTATCCTATTTTGCTGTTCTGATTAAAGAAACATGAGCATTTATACTCTGTATGCCAAGCAAAATGCAAAAGGCGTCTGCCTTGGGAAGACTTTGTGAGCTGATCTAAATATTAACTCCTGTGCCGACTCTATCCACAATGAAGCTAAAGAATCCATTCCATAAAGATGATATTATTATTATATATAAAATTTTATTTGTCTTAATGTACCTACTCTTGTAAATATACTATAGGTAGACTTCTGTCCCCTTGATTTTTTAAGAATGGAAATGAACATACCATATGACCCAGCTATACCACTCCTGGGTATCTACCCAAAAGAATTGAAACCAGACTACCACAGTAATGCATGCATATCTATTTTATAGCTGCACAATTCATAACTGCCAAACTATGGAACCAGCTGAGATGTCCATCAGCAGATGAATGAATTATAAAATTGTGGGATACATACACAATGGAATTCTACTCATCCATACAGAACAAATTTATGTTATTTGCAGGGAAATGGATGGAACTGGAGAATATTATGCTAAGTGAGGTTAGTCAGTCACAAAAAGTGAAAAGTTGTATGTTCTTCCTCATATGCAGAAGCTAGGGAGAAATTGGGATGCAGGAGGGACTCAGACAAAAGAGTAGAAGCCTTAGTGGAGTGAATGAGAGGATCTAACTGATTTTTTTTCTTTTCTGACCATTTAAAACTAAATGTTTTGGAAATGGCAACTTGGACTTTAGTCTGTGTTTAAGTCAATGTATTTTGTCCACTGATATGTGCAAGGGAAGTTGTAGGGCAACTAAATAGTGCACACATCACTTAGTGAGTTTCCCCCCAGGTATCACCCCACTCCTTCCCCTTCCCCGTACATGTTGAGATCAGAATTGAGAATTTCATATATGTACATAGCTTTATTTAAACTTTTTCCTTCATCAAGTCTCTCTCCTCCCTCCTCCCTCCTCTTGGCACCCTCTATGTCTCCACTGTGGTTTCTCCTCTTTTATCTGGAGTCCTTTTTGTTTTCCAATTTCTCTGTAGCTATCACATATGAGAGAAAACTTATGACCCTTCACATTCTGTGACTGGCTAATCTCACTTAGTATAATATTCTCAAGTTCCATTCAGTTTCCTGCAAATGACATATTTTTGTCCTTCTTTACGGCTGAGTAGAATTCCATTGCATGTATATACCAGCTTTGTAATCCATTCATCTGTTGATGGATACTTAGGCTGATTCCATAATTTGGTTATTGAGAATTGTGCTGCTATAAAAATTGATATGCTTGTTATAATTATAATATTATGATTTCACTCCCTTTGGAAATATACCCAGAAGTGGTATTGCTGGATCATATGGTGGTTCCAACCCCTAGACTTCTAAAGAACCTCCACACTGATTTCCATAGCTGCTGCACTAACTTGCAATCCCACCAACAGTGAGTGTTTAAGGGCTTCTATTTTCCCACATCTTCACCAGCATTTATTATTGTTTGCATTATTGATGATTTCCATTCTAATTGGGGTTGAATGGAATCTCAGTAGAGTTTTGAATTGCATCTCTCTAATTTCTAATGACATTCAACATTTTTTCATACATTTATTGGCCATTGTATTTCCTCTTTTGTGAAATGTCCACTTAGTTCAATTGCCCATTTCTTGATTGTTTTTTATTCAGTGTTAAGTTTTTATGTTCTTTGTATATTCTAGGTTACCAATTTAGATGCTGGAAATTCAGTCAGGAACCAATACCCATTTCTGTATTTGGCTGATAATTTCAGACTATAAGAATCTACTGAAAATACAAAGTTAGCCTATGTACAAATCATAGATTTGAAACATTAAAAACATTGAATCAATTTTAATATACTTGACATGTATATGATTGTACATATATTTTTAAATTTACCACAACTATTTGTTTTTCCCCCTGAAAATACCATGTTTTTGTGTGTGCATGGGTGTGTATTTGTGTGCTGGGTAGGAAAGTATATATGAATGTACATGAGGAGACCTAAGACCACAAGCAAAGAGTCATGAAAAGTATGGAGTTTGCTATGAGCTCATCTGATAATCTATTCAGTTAGAATTTCTTTTCCTACAAAACAGAAAATCAGTAGAGAGATAAGTTTTTGTTTGCTGAATACTATAATTGTAGGTGTTTTCTCAGTAAAAAAATAATAATAATTTTGTTGGACCATTGAAACTGTTCCAAGGACAAGAAACTGGACACAAAACTGTCCAGAAAATTGAGTATAGCTGTGTTAAAGTTTTATTTTATCTTTTTACACACATATTGACTACCCTACAGCAATCCTCACCATGCCGTGGCTTAAAAGTAGAAAACAAACACTCAAGCCTGACATTTAGCTCTGTTTTTTCTTTTTGCTCTTCCCACTGAGAATGTAGATCCATTGTTTGTTCTTGGGGCTTTGGGTCAGTTTGTTTCCTCTCTCGCTCCTGCAGACAGCAGCACTAAGACATTCCAGAGGTTTGCTTCCTGAGGGACACAGGCCAAGGTGGCTCAATGCCTTCAATATTTTTCAGTCTCCTTGTAGGTGGGAAGGAAACAGATTCTGGAGATGGGATTCCAGAATTAATTAGAAGTAGGAGGCAGGTTTGAAGGATAGATGGATGTAACATGCAAAAATTTGAAATGCCAAAAGAACAGTAAAGATAGCGCTGTGGAATACTTTTGATGCCAGTCTTTCAAATCTTGGTAATTTACATCTGGGCTGACAACTTTGATCCTCCTTTCACAAATGCTTCCTGTGACAGTGATTCTAAACACCTACTCCCAATTGTTCAAACATTATTCCCCTATTCTAGAATCATCTAACGTGTTCATACCACGTCTTCAATGAGCCTTCTGGCAGGAAATAATTCCTTTGTTTTTCTTTGGAAATACTAAGAAATTACTACCTACTCTTTCTTTTCTTCCTACAGAAGTGCTTGCTGAGAGACAGTAAATCAACTTGGGGAGAAAATATAAGAAACCTAGATTCATAAATGCTGCATTAACCATGAAATACAGTATGTTAGTATCTTAGATGTTAATCTTGGAACCAGTCTTCAAGAATTCCTTATAAGCCTTATCTGAAAAGAAATGTAACCAAAAATAATAAAGAAATTACATACAAACAAGCATCTACCTACAGGAATATCATGAACTATAGATTATTATTTTTTACTAAAGAGATAAGATAAAAAGCGAGGGAAAGTAATAGATAAAACCAGTCAACAAATTCTTTAAGAGAAAGGAAATTTCAAGATCACAAATATTTATCCATAAGCAGCAAAGATTAAAACTATTTTTATGTTATCTCTATCTTATCTAGTACCACTCTTACAAAAAATAAAATGAACAAAAAAACCAGTACTTTCTATATCTGAGATGGATCTTCAGTCTTGAAACAAGCTTTTGCATAACTTCATGTCTTTTCTACAGTCTGTTTCTTTGCCTGAAATGCCCTTCTCTCTACTTTTATTCCTATTAAATCCCATTTATTATCAAAGCTAAACCCAAATGTTCTCTTTCTGTCTGATGCTTTACTGGATTTCCATTAGGAGGATAAACTCTTTTAAAAACACTTTGTACAAATCACTATTAGAGGACATGTAATGTTACCAATTTGGTAATAAGGCTATATTCATAATTTTCATGAGAGCTCACTGAAGACATGGGTCATATGTAATTCCTCTTTGTAAGTTCTTTGCAGACTTTGGCAAGAGAGAATTATGAAGACTTTCAAATGATTGGACAAAGAAATGAATTAAGGGGGAAGGAAATGTGTACATTATTTTCTTCATCCTTTTTACTTTTGTTTCTGTGAGGATGTTGTCTGAAGGCTAAAGGGAGAGAAAAGAAGCAAAGATCATTAGAAATGTAGAATACTTCAGCTGGAGGTAACTCATTCAACCTTTACATTTTAGAGTTTAAAAAAAAGTACTGAAGAAAAAAAATCTTCCAAATGCTCTGGACAATTTATAATGCCTATTTTTTTTTGACCCAGGTAATTCATTTAAAAAAAAACCCACTAAGTACTTAGGCTTTGAAATATACTGGGCAGACACTGGAAATACAAGGATGTATAAGATCAAGCCCTTTTAATTAAGAGATTCACTCTGAGGGCTGCAGGTAGGATGAAAGGTCATGGTATCCCAGTTCTTTGCACCTCATGTTCCAGAAAACTGAAGATTATTTAACCTAGAAGCAACACAATTGGCCAAACAAGTGTCTGAACAATGAAAAACTTTTTTGATCCAAGATAAAGGATTCTTCCTAATACAGTACAATCCTCTCAAAAAACAGTGTCACTCCCAATCTATTGTTTCCAGAAGTCCTATATGCTAGTCAACACTTCCAGAATTCTTTCCTATGTTACATTTCTCATGCACGTTATATTTCTTGGTTCCTGGATCCTATGAATTTTTTTCCTCTAAATTTAATGGTGACCATATTGATGCCATTTGAAATATCTTTAAATCTGATTTTTTGTTACATGCCGCCAATTGATTCACTGACAAGACCAGGGGCTTTTTGAGATTCACTCTTTGCAATTTGGAGTACAGATGTAGTTGTCTCTTCTAACCCTGTAAGACTTCGGATCTTTGCATACTTTCTATTCTATATAATTTTTGCTTAACAATTGCAACTTCTTGCTTAAGCTTGTAAATATTTTTTTTATTATACTGCCTCACTAAAGGAGCCAAGAGAAGCCAATGAACACTTATCCTCTACTCCTAGAGCTCGGGCTCAGCAGTCATCCAACTGACCACAGACACTTGTTTGGCCAATTGTGTTGCTTCAAAGCGTTAAGTACTTACTGTTTTTTTTTTTTAAATGAATCACCTGGGTCAAAGAAATAGCCATTATAAACTGTCCAGAGCATTAGGACTGTAGAGGGAGTAAATCCCCCAAGATTCATTCAAATTAGAGCCATAGAAGGTAATGTATGGGGGGGGGACAGAAATGGAGACAGATAATAGGAAAAGTTCTTTTCAATAAAGTAGACTCAGGGTCTAATCAAGGAACTCCCCAATCAATTTGTAGGGGACTTCACAAATTCTACCCAGAGAGTTATTCATAATTGTAATACAGCATGCCTGCGATATATATTTTATCCTTCCCTTTTTAAAATGGAGTTTCTTTTTTTTTTTTGCGGTACCGGGGATTGAATGCAGGGGCATTCTACCTCCGTGCTATGCCCTCGGCCCTATTTTTTATACTTTATTTTGAAACCGGGTCTCACGAAGTTGTGGAGGGCCTCACTAGGTAGAGAGAGAGAGAGAAACAGGGAGGGCGAGAGAGAGAGAGAGAACACTCGTGCGTGCGCGCGCATGCACAAGCTGAGGCTGGCCGCGAACCCGGATCCTCCGGTCTCCACTTCCCAAAGTACTGGGATTACAAGCATGCGCCACCACGCCCGGCTAAAATGGAGTTTCTTAAGCCAGGCATGGTGGTGCTTGCTTGTAACTCCAGTACTCGGGAGGCTGAGACAGGTGGATCACAGGTTTGAGGCCAGCCTCAGCAACTTAGTGAGACCCTCTGCAACTTAGTGAGACCCTGTTTCAAAATAAAAGAATAATATAGGGCTGGAGGTATATCTCAGAGGCAGAAAGCCCCTGGGTTCAATCCCCAGCATGAATAAATAAATAAATAAATAAATAAATAAATAAATAAATGCATAAATGGAAGTTATTGTTGTCTTGTTCCTATCCCATGCCATCATTGGATGAAGCGTGCATGTGGCAGGCTGAATACATTGTCATGTTCGTTCCTAATGGTAAAAACTGCATATCACTCAGGAATCTGAGAAGATGAGCTAAAGGAATTAGCTGGATGGGGCTCTGTAAGGTATTTCCTGGACAGGGGATGAACCCCATCCCTCATTCCTGACTCTGAGGGGTATTCATTCTGGACTTCCTGTGAGGGAGAAATAAACTTCCACCTTGCTTGAGCCTTGAGCCTTTAGTAGGTTGTTCTTTGCTATAACAGTTACATTTCTTCAAATAATATAATACCAAAGGGAAAAGCCAAAGGTCTCTTGGGTTCCTGAGCTGTCCTGGCCCCTGGCCTTTCAGAGACTTGACTGCTAAGCGATCTATATTTGTCAAGAGCTACTCAAGTTGGCACAATGTATTTTTCATTTCTTGAAATTCTAGGAATCCTAAATGATAAAGTCTAGACAAGAGAGAGATTGAACCTGACACTCACAGATGGCATAAAATGGTGGGAAGAATTTCAAAACTGTTTAGTTGAACTTGATTAGATGTGTGGTATGAAAGAAGGAAAACCATGGTAAATACCAGATTTCTAGCTTGAGTAACTGAATGTTACCAACCTGACTTTAGGAGGCTTTCAAAATGAATGAGGGTAAAATCTCTTTGGAGTGTCAAGATGGAGATATCCAGATGCAGTTGGAGAGAAGGGTCTAGAGATTATCAAATTTACACATTGATACAATGTGTGGTGGCTTATGCCTGTAATCTTAGTACTTGGGAGAATAAGATAGGAGGATCGCAGGTTAGAGGCCAGCATTAGAACTTTAATGAGACCTCAGTAACTTAGCAAAACCTTGTTTCAAAAAACATATGTATGTGTGTGTGTGTGTGTGTGTGTGTGTGTGTGTGTGTGTGTGTGTGTGTTAAGGCTGGGGATATAGCTCCAAGGTAGAACATCCCTGGGTTCAATCCCAGCACCGGAAAAAAATTTCTTTAAATGTCCACTCACTGGGCTAAGGTTTCCCTGGGTGGATGCTACAACATTATTTCTGGGTGGGTCTATGAGGGTGTTTCTGAAACAGATTAGTATTTGAATCAGTAGACTAAATAAAGAATATCTATCTTCACCATAGGGCCAGGCACCATCCAATCTACTGAGGGCCCTGAATAGAACAAAAAGAACAGGAGAAGGGATAACTTTCTATCTTTTTCTTCTTGAGCTTAGACTACCATCTTCTATTTTCCTTAAGCATTGGAAATCCTGGTTCTTATTCCTTTGAACTCCAGCACTTTAATAAATCTTCTCCTTGTCTGTCTATGTATTTGTGTATCTATCTTTCTACCATTTGTTCTGCTTTTCTGGAGAACACTTACTAGTGTAAATATGTTTGTCCAGAAGAGAAGAACTGGTCTAAAGATTTTAGAATCAGGAAGGAGAGAGTTAGTTAAATAAATGGATAGTATCTCTCAAGGTAAACTCACAGAATTAGAAAAATAGGGTCAAATGAAGCTTTTTAGAGTCATCTACAGTTAGGGAATGGACAAAGAGACCAAAAAAGAATGATATAATTTTACTCTACTTCATGCTATAATTCATTTATTAAATACCTCTAAAGACATATTGGATAAGCTTATGGAAAACATTGGGGGAAATATAGTAGCATCTCAAGAAAGAATTAAAGCCCAACACAATGTGAATGAAAACATAACATAGTCCCTGGGGGAAAAGAGACACACTGAAAAAATAGGAGGGGTGACATGCAAGAAGAATTCACATTGAATGAAATGGAGTTGTTTCAAAAGGCCAAAGAAAACAACATATCAGTATTTCAAATAGAACTGGAGTATAAATCATGTGATCATGGCTAAAGGATAAACAATAAAAAAATGAAAATGGTTACTGCCTTCCAGCATTATTAATTGATACAATTCATTCATTTTTATTTAATTCTCTTTATAAGTGACTAGCAATTTTTAAATGAAGCCATTCTGTTATTAGAAAAGAGCCATTTTCTTCAAATTCTTAACTGCAAAGCAATAATAATTACTCTTAAAAATAATATTTGCTGAGTACTAGCTTTGCTAAGCATTTGTAATGGGCCACCTGTATTCTTTACAACAGTCTGATGGTGTAGAGACTATTACTATTGCCAGCTAAGAAATTTGTTACTCATGAGCTAGGTTTAGGTCTGATTGATGGAAAAATTCCAGAAATTACTTTATCTGTCCCTTCATGGCAGGTCTGAAGAAGGTGTTCTTCAATCCCTCATGGTGTACTTTTAATATCATCATCACATTGCACCATTAGCCATTAAAAATAGAAATACTATGTACTTCAGTCAGCTTTTACATCACTGTGAGCAAAATACCTGACAATCACAACTTAGACGATGAAAAGTTTATTTGGGCTTGTAATTTCAGAGGTCAGTCCATGACCAGCCTCCTCCAAGGCAGGAACATCAGTGGCAGCACTTCAGTACATGACGGAGAAGGAATAGCTGCTCTGTCCTCAGGAAGCAGAGAATGAGGAGGAGACAGGGTACATATATAGTCCCCAAGGACACACCCTCAATTACCCACTTCCTCCAGCCATCCCCACCTCTGAATCTTGCAGTACCTGGGACCATGCCTTCAACTATAAGCCTTTGGTGGATATTCCAGACCTAAACCATAACACTAGGTGTGTGCTTGAATAAAACAAAAAATAATTAAAGACAAAAATATATTTCCTATACTGGAAAGGCAAATTATTTATTGTTCTGGGGTTTTTCTTGGGAAATTATTAAACTGATTTACATGGGACTCCTGTAAGTGCCTGGAATGGTGAATTATTTATTGTTCTGGGATTTTTCTAAGCCAATTATTGAACTGATTGACATGGGACTCATTTGCTTCCTTCCAGGAGCAAATGTGCAAATCCATATATATATTTCAAAAAAGTAAGCAAAGTTGGTCTACTTACTAAAGGAAACTTGGATGAGTATGAAATTATATACATAATAAAGACTAAACCTAAAGTCAATCTAGGTAACCCAGGCCACAAATATGCCACAGAATTTTGCTAATGACACTGTGGCCACAATTCAATGCTCTGAGCTTGCAGAGCATACTTAAGGTTCTAGGACTCACACTCCTTTTTCAACAGCAGCAAAAAAGCTTGTGTGTCACGGAATATCTGTGGCTTATGAAGTAAAAGGTCTTTTTTAACATTGACAAAGACAGTAATATATTTCTTCAAGGAACATCAATTTGTGTTTAGATTCTTCAAACTACTGTGTTGAAAATTTCACCCTCTGTAAATACTGACAAATTAGTATTTGCTAGAATCTTTCTGACTATAAAATACATGATCTTCTGCTTGATGCAATTCTCAGAGGAATTACTAATTTTTTCTGTGGTACTGGGGATTGAACCAAGGGGTGATCTACCTCCGAGCTACATTCCCAGCCCTAGTTTGTATTATTTATTTTGAAACAGGGTCTCATTAAGTTGTGGAGAGGCTCACTAAGTAGCTGAGGTGGGCCACAAACCCGGATCCTCTGGTCTCAGCCTCCCAAGTACTGGCATTACAAGCATGCGCCACCAAGCCTGGATGAATTACTGATTTTGTTATTTTTTTGTGCTTTTATTGGGGCTTTGGAGTCTTACATCACAGTGAATATCAATTTGATGTTTACATGCACACAGCACTTAGAGTCTCCCCCCATATCCCCCCACCTGTATGAGGTAACAAGAATGATGTTTGTTCATTCTCACATGTACATATTATTCATGATAGTAATTCCACTGATTCACTTCTTTCTTGCCCTTCCCCTTCCCTTGTACCACTTCCCTTGCACCACTGAGGGTTCTTCATTATCAACCGGAGTTCCTTTTGTGTCCCCACTACTCCCTAGGTTACACATATTAAAGAAAACATATGTCCCTACTTTTTTTGTGATTGACTGATCTCGCTTAACATAATGTTCTCCAGATCCTTCCACTTTCTTGCAAATGATGTTATTTTGTTCTTTTTTATTGCTGAGTAGAATTCCATTGTGTGTATTTCCCACAATTTTGTAATCCACTCATCTGTTGATGCACCCCTAGATTGGTTCCATAATTTGGCCACTGTGAATTGAGCTGCTATGAACATGGGTATGCATATATTACTGTAGTTTTCTAGTTTCAATGCCTTTGGTATTATACCCAGTAGTGGTATAGATGGATCATATGGTGGATCCATTCCCAGTTTTTCTGAGGAATCTCCACAATCATTTCCATAGTAGCTGAACTAATTTGCAATCCCAACAAGCATGTAGAAGAGTCCCAATTTCACCACATCCTCACCAACATTTGTTGTTGTTTGACTTCTTAATGATTGCCATTCTAATTGGGGTTAGTTGAAATCTTAGAGTAGCTTTTATTTGTTATCTTCCTGATTGTGAATGATGTTGAACATTTTTTCATGTGTCTATTGGCCATTTGTGTCTATTCTTTCGTGAAGTCTCTGTTCATTTCAATTGCCCACTTCTTGATTGGATTATTTGTTTTCTTAGTGTAAAGCCTTTTAAGTTCTTTGTATATCCTAGATATTAGACCTCTGTTAGAGGGATAGCTTGCAAATATCTTCTCCCATTCTGTAGGCTTTCTCTTTAGGCTCTTGATGGTTTCCTTTGATGAGCAGAAGCTTTGTACTTTAATGCTATACCACTTATTAATTCTTGTTTAATTTCCTGTGCTTTGGAGGTGTTGTTGAGGGTTTCTACCTGTGCCTAAATGTTGGAGTGTTGAACCTATGCCTTCTTCTAATAATTCCACAGACTCTGGTCTAACTTCCAGGTCTTTAATCCATCTTGAGTTGACTCCTGTGCAGGGTAAGAGGTAAGGATTTAGTCTCATTTTTCTACAAGTAGATAAAGAGTTTTCCCAGCACCATTTGTTGAAAAGACTGTCCTTTCTCCAACGTACGTGTTTAGCACCTTTGTCGAAAATCAGTTGACTATAAGTTTGTGAACTTGTTTCTGTATCTTCTATTCTGTTCCACTGGTCTATGTGTCTGTTTTTGTGCCAATACCATGCTGTTTTTGTTACAATAGCTCTGTAGTACAATTTGGAATCAGGAATTGTTATGCCTCCTGCAAGATTCTTATTGCTGAGAATTGCTTTGGCTATTCTGCGTCTTTTGTTTCTCCATAGAAAATTAATGACTGGTTTTCTAGATCTGTGAAAAATGATGTTGGTATTTCGATAGGGATTGCATTGACTGTAGATCATTTTTGGCAGAATGGCCATTTTGATAATATTTATTCTGCCTATCCAAGAGCAGGGGAGATTTTCCATCTTCTAAGATCTTCGATTTCTTTCTTCAGTGTTCTCTAGTTTTCATTGTAGAGGTCTTTTACCTATTTGGTTAAGTTTATTCCTAGGTATTTGATTGGTTTTGAAGTTATTGTGAATGGAATAGTTTCCTGGATTTCTTTCTCAGTGGATTCATGGTTGGCATATATGAAAACTACTGATTTTTTTAGGTTGATCTTGTATCCTGCTACTTTGCTGAATTTTTTAATCAGGTGTAGTAGATTTTTGGTTGAGTTCTCTGGGTCTTCTAGATATAGGATCATATCATCTGCAAATAAAGATTATTTTAATTCTTGTTTTCCTATTTGTATTCCTTTGATATCCTTCTCTTTTCTTATTGCTCTGGCAAGAGTTTTGAGGACTGAGGGTGATAGTGGGCATCCTTGTCCTGTTCCTGTTTTTAAGGGGAATTCCGGCTATTTTCCCCCATTCAATATGATTTGGCTTTGGGTTGCTTATATATTAACTTCATGATGATGAGGTATGTTCCTTCTATTCTGATTTTCTGTACAGTTCTTAACATGAATGAGTGTTGAATATTGTCAAATGCTTTTTCCGCATCTATTGAAATGATCATGTGATTCTTGTTTTTAGTTAAATTTATATGGTGAATAACGTGTATTGTTTTGCATATGTTGAACCAGCCTTACTTTCCTGGGATAAAAACAACTTGGTCATGGTGTACGGTTTTCTCAATATGGGTTTGAATGCGCATGGCTAGTATTTTATTTATAATTTTTGCATCTATGTTCATTAATGATATTGGTCTATAATTCTCTTTTCGTGAGGTATCTTTATTTGGTTTTGGTATTACTATGATGTTGGCCTCATAAAAGGAATTTGGGAGAATTCCATCTCTTTCAATTTCATGGAATAGTTTGTGAAGTATTGGTTTTAGTTTTTCTGTAAAGGTTTTATAGAATTTGGCTGGAAAACCATCTGGACCTGGGCTTTTCTTTGATGGCATACTTTTTATTGCTGTTTCTATCTCTGTGACTGCTATTGGTGGATTCAGGTTTTCTATATCATCTTGGTTCAATTTAGGTAGGTTGTATGTGTCTAGAAATCTATTGACTTCTTCCATGTTTTCCATTTTATTGGAATATAAGTTTTCAAAGTAGTTTCTTATGATCCTCTAGATTTCTCCATTCTCTGTGGTAATGTCCCCTTTTTCATTTCTGATTTTGGTAATTTGGGTTTATTCTCTCTTTCTTTTGGTTAGGTTAGCTAGTGGTTTGTCAGTCTTGTTAATCTTCTCAAAGAACCAGCTTCTTGTTTTGTTGATTCTTTGTATTGTTTTTTATTCTCTATTTTATTAATTTCTGCTCTGATTTTTGTTATCCTCTGCCTCCTACTGGCTTTGGGACTCGACTGTTCCTGTTTTTCAAGATCCTTGAGGTATATCTTTAGGTTATTTATTTGGATATCTTCTGTTTTTCTTATGTGGGCACTCAGTGCTATACATTTTCCTCTTAACACTGCTTTTAAAGTGTCCCATAGATTTTGGTACATCGTGTCTCTGTTTTCATTTAATTACAGGAATTTTTTTATTTCTCCCCTCATTTATTTTCTGATCCTTTCCTCGTTCAGAAGTGTATCATTCAGTCTCCATGTACTAATGTGATTACTTTTAGTCTTTCTGTTGTTAATTTCCAGTTTCATTCCATTGTGATCTGAGAAGATACAGGAAACTATATTACACGTTTTGAATTTGCTGGTACTTGCTTTGTGACCCAGTATGTGGTTATTTTGGAGAATGTTCCATGGGCAGCTGAGAAAAATGTGTATTCAGGTGTTGCTGGTTGAAATAATCTGTATATGTCTATTAGATCCATCTGGTCTATGGTTTTCTTTAGGTCCGAACAATCTTTATTCATCTTTTGTCTGGAGGATCGATATAGTGATGTGAGTGGTGTGTTGAAGTCTCCCAATAATATTGCGTTCAGGTCTATTTGGGACCTGATGTCCCGAAGACTTTGTTTTATGAATGTGGGTGCACCCATATTTGGGGCATAAATCTTTACTATTGTTATATCTTCTTGTTGTATTCTTCCTTTTATTAGTAAGAAGTGACCCGCTTTGTCTCTTCTGATGTGTTTTAGCTTAAAGTCTGTTTGGTCAGATATAAGCGTTGCTACCCCTGCTTGTTTTTGACCTCCATTTGCATGGTATATCTTTTTCCATCCTTTTACCTTTAGCATATGAGTATCTTTGGCTAGAATGTGAGTTTCTTACAAGCAGCATATAGTTGGGTTATTCTTTTTAATCCACATTGTCAGTCTATGCCTTTTAATTGGGGATTTGAGTCCTTTGACATTCAATGCTATTATTGAGATATGATTTTTGTTTCCTGTCATTTTGAGTTCTATTTTTTGTTTGCTGTAGTGACAAATCTCCTGGTTTAGTTGCCTACCTGATGGAGTTCACCTCTCCTGTGTCTGATAATTGCTTGTTTTCCCTTCTTTGTGATTTATTTCTTTTAGAATTTTCTCCAGTGTTGGCTTGGTCCTCATGAATTCTTTAAGTGTTTGTTTATCATGGAACATTTTTATTTCTCCATCAATTTTAAATGATAGCTTTGCTGGATATATCAGTCTTGGTTGGAAGTTGTTTTCTTCCAGGGTCCAGAGTACTTCATACCAATCCATCCTGGCATTCCTGACTTGGGTTGAGAAGTCTGGGGTGATTTTTATTGTTTTGCCCCTGTATGTCACCCGTTCTTTTACTCTTGCTTCTTTTAGGATTCTTTCTTTGGCCTCTACATTCGACAATTTAATTATTACGTGGCTTGGGGAGGTCCTTCTTTGGTCCTGTCTTAACGGTGTTCTATATGTCTCCTGTATGTGAATGTCCAAATCCTTTTCTATGTTCAGAAAATTCTCTGAAATTATTTCTTTGAAGAGATTTCTTGTACCCTTGGTCTGTGTTTCTAATCCTTCTTTGATGCCTTTTAACCTTAGATTAGGAAGTCTTGTATTGTCCTGTATTTCTTGGATGGCGAGGGTGTGTTGTAATATCATCTGTATATCCTTGACTGTGTTTTCAGTTTTGAATGAACCGTCTTCCAGGAGTGATACCCTGTTTTCCATGTGGTCGAGCCTACTAGAGTTGGTTTCTATTGCAATCTTTAATTGGTTTATTGACTCCTTCATTTCATTCAGTGTTTCTTTCTTAGAGCCTCAAATTCCTCCTTCATCTCCTCTATGATTTCTTTGAGGCCTTTCATCATTCTGAAGATCAAAATTCTGAATTCTCCATCTTGCATTTCCTGTAGGTCTGTATCAGTAATCTCACTTGATGCATTGTGTGTGTGTTTCTTGTTTCTTCGTTGTTCCTCATTCTCTTATTTTTGGTGTTTTTAATTTTGTATTTCTGTTGCCTCCGCATCATCTTCCTTTCTATGTATATGACCTCTTGATGGTCCCTGTTGACCCAATTGGGTCATGCCCTGCAGGCTGTGGTTCCCTCCTGTCTGGTTGACTGGGGCGTGGTTTGTGGGGGGGCACGCAGGTTCCGGAGCTTGGGTCTTAGCACGTGAGGCACCCTTCGAGGCATGGTGTTGGATGTGGGCTCCGAGGCCGGTGAAGGTGCCAGAAGATGCCTGGTCTCTGTGGTGCGGGTGCTGAGGGTCGACCGAGCCCCACGGCTCTGGGTCTTGGTAGGCATCACTGGAGGTTGCTCAGGTTCTGATGCGCATGCTGCATATTTTACACAGGCCCTAAGGGGGTGCGAACTCTGGGTATCAGGTGCCTGAGGGTTCACGGGTGCTGAGGCACGGTGCAGAGGATTGCACACAGGCCCTAGTGAGGTGCACGGGCTCCTGGGCCTCCGTTGGTGGTGCTAGAGACTGCCCTGGCTCTGAGGCGGCATGGAGGGTTGCGTGGGTCTCGGATGGCAGAGCCGGAGTGTAACTGGGCTCTGAAGCGCAGCATTGAGGCTCCCGCGGAGGTGAGAGAGGTGCAGGTTCTGGGTCGGGGGTAGCTGCACTGGAGGGCATGTGGGTCTGAGCCCGGGCTTGGAGGGCCGCCTGGTTCTCGGATGTAGGCGTTGTAGTCTGAGGAGGAGCACGGTGGCCACCAGGGTCGCACGGGTTTGCCTGGCTGGCCCCCAGGATAGCACAGGATGGTGCATCTGGCCTAAGTGGAGCGCAGGGGGCAGCCCTTGTCACGTGGGGAAGCACGGGCTGGTCTAGGTGGAGGGCAGGGGACCGCCTTTGTCGCACAGGATGGCACAGGTGATCTATGTGGGGCACAGGTGGATGCCCTTGTCGTGCGGCTGGTCTAGGTCGAGTGTAGGGGGCCGCCCTTTTCACGCTGGATGGCGTGGCTGGTCTAGGTGGAGCGCAGGGGACCGCCCTTGTGACATGGGATGGCCCCGCTGGTCTACGTGGAGCAC
Source organism: Glis glis (assembly GCA_004027185.1). Classification (NCBI taxonomy): domain Eukaryota; kingdom Metazoa; phylum Chordata; class Mammalia; order Rodentia; family Gliridae; genus Glis; species Glis glis. The sequence goes on from PVJS01029980.1 coordinate 23,808, forward strand.
AGGGGCTCGCCCTTGTGGCACTGGATGGCATGGCTGGTCTAGGTGGAGCGCAGGGGACCACGCGCGGCTGGTCTAGTGGAGCACAGGGGACCACGCTTGTCGCGCAGGACGTTGGAGCACAGGGGACTGCCCTTGTCGCGGGGGAAGTCACGGCTGGTCTAGTGGAGCACAGGGGACCACGCTTGTCGCGGGGACGTTGGAGCACAGGGGACTGCCCTTGTCATGCAGGAAGGCGCGGCTGGTCTAGTGGAGCACGGGGGACCACGCTTGTCGCGGGGACGTTGGAGCACAGGGGACTGCCCTTGTCGCAGGGGAAGGCGCGGCTGGTCTAGTGGAACGCGGGGGACCACGCTTGTCGCGCGGGACGGTGGAGCACAGGGGACTGCCCTTGTCGCAGGGGAAGGCGCGGCTGGTCTAGTGGAACGCGGGGGACCACGCTTGTCGCGCGGGACGGTGGAGCACAGGGGACTGCCCTTGTCACGCGGGAAGGCGCGGCTGGTCTAGTGGAGCGCAGGGGACCACGCTTGTCGCGGGGACGTTGGAGCACAGGGGACTGCCCTTGTCGCGGGGGAAGGCGCGGCTGGTCTAGTGGAAC
>PVJS01029981.1:0-24401 GCA_004027185.1 Glis glis
AGGTGTGTGTGTGAGGTGTGTGTGTGAGGTGTATGTGTGTGAGGTGTATGTGTGTGAGGTGTGTGTGTGAGGTGTATGTGTGTGGTGTGTGTGAGGTGTGTGTGTAAGGTGTGTGTGTGAGGTGTATGTATGTGAGGTGTGTGTGTGAGGTGTGTGTATGTGGGGTTTCCTCCCGTCCCCTTGAGTTCGCTTGCCAGCCCCCGGCCTGCTTCCTTCCCGCTCACTCGGCCTCTTTTTCTCCCCCTGTGAGTCAGCTCAGCCTGGGCCGGGCTGCCCTGGTACTGAGCGCTGCACATTGCCACCTGTTGCTATGGAGAAGCGCTTTATCACAAACACTGGGTAAACAGCTGCTGCTGGGAGCCCCTTTCTGCTGGCCAGGGGTTTATTTGGAGAAAGTCAATAAGGAAAAATAAACATTCCCAGCTCTATGTATATACAGTCTTGGGACCAGAGCGCAGCAGCAGCTCAGGCCTGCCAGCTCCCCAGAGGGCCGGGCAGGCTAGCCCACCCCTGCCCCATCCCAGGCCCCTGGCCGAGGCTGGGCCCTGTGGGGGGCTGCAGGCCGAGGCCTCTTCTTCTTCCTTCGAGAGAGTATGAGAAACCGCGCTGCCACCCACCCCCATGCAGACCCTTCTGCCGCCATCTGCTAGGGAAGTGCTCCCTGCGCACCCACAAGACACTGGAATTCCTGGGGGCGGGGCGGGGGCGGGGACCAAGATTGATTGGAATCCATTAGGATCCTCTTTTCTTTAGCAGCTTAGTTTCCGTTGACTTCAGTGTGTTAAGTGTTTAACGATCCAGCAATCCACTCCTTTGGTCCATGGCTCTTTCAGCCATGACTGTGGAGGAGTCCTGCCGGGCCGTGCTGCCTCCTACCCTCATGGTGCTTGTAGCCTAGCGGAGAAGACCGGCAGCCTGCCTAACGACAGTCAGTTAAATGCGCACAGGCCGCACAGGCCGCGGAGGCGGAGCGTGGAAGGGTAGAAGAGCACCCTGTGTCTTCCTTTCTCTCGCACGCATTAGCTCGGTTAATCCCCAGGTTGCTCCTGTGAGGTGGCAGTATTTGTATTCCCATTTTACACATGGGAAAGTGACTCACCTAGAGTGAATTAGGTGCTAAGCAGGAGGCTCAGGGCTGAAACCCGAGATTGCCTGAGGCGAAAGTTCCAGCTCCAGAGCACCATGAGGTTTTGTCAGGCTGGCGACTGAAATGACTTGGTCCGCAGCACCAAGAAGCTGCGGTTTCAGCCTGCTTTTCTGGCTGTTGTGTTGCAGATGGACTGAGGGCACACCCCCGGCTTCCTCATGCCATCGCCCCAGCCACACCACCTCCCAGGGCGGCCTTCATCTCCTTCTCCCTCTCGGCACCTTGCCACCCTGACCCAGCACTGCCCCAGGGCAGACACTGGATTCTCGGGTAGGATGACTTAGGAAAGAAGGTCTCAGCGACTCACAAAGGCGTGGCATTTCACTGTGACGGGCAGCCGGCCTGCAGGAGGAGGACAGTGGGCCCAGGCCCGGCTGCCACAGCTCACGGTGCGGGTGTCTCCCCCAGGCTGTCAGGGTCTCTCAGGAGTCTACTTTGTCCAGCCCCCTCCCTGGGGCAGGGACCCCTGGAGTCACCAGGTTTAGAAGGCACCTCCTCCAGGCTTCCCCCAGCGTGGTGGCCCTGGCTCTGGTTTCAGGGAGCCTCCCTGCCAGCCTCCAGGCTTGGCACTGCCTTCATCCTGACTCCCTCCCGGTGCCTGCCCATCTCCTCTCCAGGCTCCAAGGAGGACAGGAGCCCCACAGAGCCGCGATCCGCATATCAGGAGCAAGGGAATTAACATCCCCAGGCTGTAATTATGCCTTCCACCAGTGACACCTAAGGAAGCGTCTTTTTTATAAAAGCAGGTAAATTGAAGGCTTATGGGATTGTGGGGAATGGGTATTTTTAGCTTGCTCCCCTCACCACCCCCAATTGTCAGAACCTAGGGAATTGCTCTGGCATCTAGCAACAGCGGCCTGAACCCGGGAGGTGGGGGGCCTCCAAGGAGTTTGAGGGGTCACTGAGAAGGGAATCTGAGGAGCAGCAAGAACCTTGTTGAAGCTGGGCATGGCAGCACACACTTGTAATCCCAGGACTTGGGAGGCTGAAACAGGAGGATCGCAGATTCAAAGCCAGCCTCAGCAACTTAGCGAGACCCTCCGCAACTTAGTGAGACCTGTTTAAAAATAAAAGAATAAAATAGAGCGAGAGGGTGTAGCTCAGAGGTAGAATGCCCCTGGGTTCCATCCCCAATAGTACAAAAAATAAATAAATAAAAATAAAAAATAAAATAGGGTGGGGATATAGCTCAGAGGTAGAAAGCTCCTGCTGGGTTCAGTCCCCAGTATGACAAAAATATTAATTAATGAATTAATTAATTAATAAAATAGGCTGGAGGCGTAGCTCAGAGGTAGAATACTCCTGGGTTCAATCCCTGGGGGAATTATGGGGAAATGTTATTCATGAACAGGTGGACAATACATTTAAAATTACATATAGCAGCGCCGGGCGTGGTGGCGCACGCTTGTAATCCCAGTACTTTGGGAGGCGGAGACCGGAGGATCCGGGTTTGCAGCCAGACTCAGCTCTCTCTCTCTCTCTCTCTCCCTCTCCCTGTCTCTGTCTCTCTCTCTTTCTCTCTCTCTCTCTCTCTACTTAGTGAGGCCCTCTGTAACTTCGTGAGACCCGGTTTCAAAATAAAGTATAAAAACTAGGGGGTGTAGCGCGGAGGTAGAACACCCCTGGGTTCAATCCCCGGTACCACAAAAAAAAATTACATATAGCAATAGTAATAATACTAGCAATACTAGTAACAATGGCTAATCCTTACATGGTCCTTGGCAAGTGCCCAGCACTGTTCTAAGTGCTTCTATATATTATCTCATCAATCCTCACAGCCCATTGCTGTTATCCCCATTATGCAGGCGAGAAAAACAAGGCATAGAAAGGCTAGGCGTAATTCTGATTTAGACATTGGAGATACATACACATGTATGTCCATATGCACATGCCTCTATACACACATAAAAGCTTGCTGACATTAATGGGTGAATGAATGAATGAATTCCCTCACTCTGTATTCCCCCAATGTTTACAAAGAAGACTAAAGCTTGACAAATCAAAGAGTTCTGATCAGTTAGGAAGTCCCTCCCCTTTGGGGCGGGGCCTCTGATCCCACTTCCTCTCCCTCTTAAGACCCTGACATCCTATTTAGGGCAAAGTCAGCCATCTTGGTTAGTGGGCTGCCCCACCATATTCTTTTTTTTTTTTTTTTTGGTACTGAGGATGAAACCCAGGGGCCTTCTACCACCTCTGGACTACATCCCCAGTCCTATTTTTTATTTTCTTATTTGGAAACAGGGTCTCCCTAAGTTGCTGAGAGCCTCACTAAGTTGCTGAGGTCATCCTTGAACCCGCAATCCTCCTGTCTCAGCCTCCCAAGTACTGGGATTACAGGCATGCGCTACCACACCTGGCTGCCCCACCATATTCTTAAGCACAGAACACTAGAGCAAGAGGCTGCCATAAAGCTGCTTGAGTTACTGAGAGCAGAGTCCTTTGAGCGTGAAGGATGTTCTGCTCATGTGGGGAACTGGTTGGAATGGTGGATCGACTGATAGTGGAGAAAATGTAGAGGGAAAGGAGGAGAAGAAAGGAACAGGTCCTCCCCAACGTTGTTCAACCGGTAGCTACTATCTATGGGCACCCCTTCTCCAAACAAGGACATCGGCAAAGAGAAGACATGAGAGACAGAAAGAGAGAGAGAGAGAGAGGAAATGTGATTTTTAATGCAAGCCTCGGTAATCAGCTATTTGTGATGGAATTTTATCTGTCCTGGTCTCTAAGGGACGAGAAGCGGGAGTGAGGAAAGAGGGGTCAGAAATTAGTATGCAGAAATATCTGATCAGCCAAAGTAATTTTCTTTAATAATCGTATTCATACTGCCTACTCTCTGCTCACTAGAAGAATTAAGTATTTAATAGTAATATATTTCATCTGGCAGTGGTTCCATTTCATTAGGAACCGTGATGCCTCGTTGGGGTATGTGGGTGGGTGGAGGTCTTGGGTGGGGGACAGGTAGGAGGTGTCAAAGCAAAAAGAAATAGATAAGTAAGCAGGAGGGAAGTGGGCATGGGTGGGCAGAGAAGGAACCGGAGGGAAGCTGTGAGCCAGGGTGAGCCCATGTCCCTCTGAGATGCCTCTCGGTGCTCACGCTGCTAGAGCTGGGCTGTCCAACGCTGTGCCCTGGCTGTAGCTGATACAGCCCAGAAACTCTAACCCTAACCCTAGCAGCAGCAAGTCCTCCTTTCTGAGTGCAGGCCATCCCCAGCCTCCAGCCCTGACACCCTCTCCCAAGACCTCACAGAGAGGAGCCAGGTGGCCGGTCATTCTCAGAGTGGCCTTATACAGTGAACTCTGGACCATGCTCTAACTCCCACATCCAAGCTTCCAGAGCTCTCTGTGCAGATTCCTGGGGCTTCCTCCACGTATTTCCCAGGCTGGGAGCGCACCTGTAATCCTGGCTGCTAAGGAGAGAAGCGGCAGGGAGAGAAGTGGCAGCTTGTGGCAACTGGAGAGGCGACAGCGACAGCGGCTCCTCTGCCCTGAGGGCTGTGGGAGCAGCATGCATGCGTTAGCTGTTACATGACTTTAATTGATGACACCAGCACTTGGGAAGCCAACCTCCATGGGAGGTGTTGGAAGAGGCTCTTTGCCTCCTGTGCCAGCTTCCCTGAGCTCAGCTGCCCCAGTGGAAAATATCAGTGTGAAAGGTACACCCACATTTGCTCCCCGATGAGATGGAGACAGAGAAAGGGGCCAAGCTGCAGATGGCTGAGTCCCACCTCTGCTGCTCTCGTAAGAGCAAACTCCACAGACTAGTGTGCGGCGATGCTGGCGTTTCCAGGCGCCTGCCAGGCTGGAATTAAACACCTGTCCATTAAACTGTCAGCCTCAGGAAGGAAAGAGAAGGGAGTGGGGGACAGCTAGGAACCCCACCATGGCTGGCTCCATGACTGCCAGAGAGAGACCAGCTTGGAAGCCAGCAGCAGGTCTGATACAAACTAGTATTAACCTGGACACTGGGGACAGAGAAGGACTGTGTGATGCCACCAGCAGGCTGGGCCAAGGAGAGGCTGGGAGACTTGCCCTCCGCACTCTGGCAGCCTCCCGCCCTCCCTTCCCAGCCACACACATGACCTTGGTCTGCTCTGAACCCCTTAGTACAGGCGCTGGGCACCCCATCCCGCACTGCCCCGAGACACCTCTTGGGCTGTTGATGAACATTAGAACGGGTCTGTCTTGGCTCCCCAATCCCAAGGGAAGTTCCTAGCCAAAGGGAAGTTTATCTTTTACTTCAGTGACACCCCTCTCCCATGCTTCGTGGGCGCTAGTGGGTAGGGCTGGGATGGGGAGATGGGTTTATGGATGGATGGATGGATGGATGGATGGATGGATGGGGTTCTTGAGGGAATGAACAGATGGATGAATGAGTGGATGGATCATGAAATACTGTTAGGTGGTATACACCACTGTGCCTATACTAGTTATTAAAATTTCCATACCAGTTAATAAGAGTCATCGTCCCTGGCCAAAAGGCCAGCCTCCTGCCATCCTTGACACTGCCCTGGGACCTGCTGGACCTCCCTGTGATCAGCAAGTTAACATGAGCACGCGGCCCAGCAGGGGGCCTCAGGCCCCTGCTCCACTGCTGTGACCAGTGTCCTTTCTACTTGGTCAGTAGATGGGCTGGTTATGCTAACAACACTCCTGGGGAGGCAGATGGACAGAGGCCAGGACTGAACATGGGATCGGGCGACTTTAGGAAGGAAGAATTTGGAAAGACGTCAGTAGGAACAGAAGGCTGGGTAGATTGTCAGGCAGCCAGCGTGTTGCTCTTCCCAGTCACCGTGGCCGTGCACTGTTCAAGGGACTCTGAGTCTCAGTTGGCCCACCACTCCGGTTATCCCATCTGCCCTGCCGCCCTCGAGGGCGGCTGTGCCCAGTGGGAATCTGTCCCTCATTCCTCTGGTCACTATTCTGTGTTGTGTGCACGCCTGTCTCTCTAATAAGTAATGAGCCCCTTGAAAAGAAGGACGCAGATCCTTGCTGGACGATAGATCCAGGGATGGCCGTGGTAAGTGCTGGTGGGATGGGGCAGGAGTGAGGGAGCGAATGGACGAAGGAGAGACTCTGAAGGGTAATGGGAGGGAGGAGTGCTGATGAGGGAAGAAGTTATTATAAGATGGACGGGAAGGGGACAGGGGAGGGACACCTGGGGAGGGCGATACTGGGTAGCAGATAGATCCTCTTCCGCTCTTAGCCAACCCCTCACGTGCCGCTCTGCAGTCCCCGTGATGCCAAATTGTCAGGTGCACCAGGCCAGCGTGTGTCGTTGGTAGAGAGCTGTCCGAGGACGACTCTGGGCAGATCCAGGTGTCAACAGTGCCACTCTACCCAGCTTCACGGGGTGCGGCACCGAGCCTCTGGGAGCCCCAGGTCTGACACTTGGGGAGAAGAGGAAGTGTCAGAGGATAAGATGGAACTAGAAAGGCTACAGAAGACCAAGGCTGGGGACGCTCCGGCGCATCGGCTTTGAGCTCAAACCCTGCGCCCCAGCAGGGTCAGGTCCTGCCATCCATCCTGTCCCCCTCAGGCCTGATGCTGCTCTGCCGGCCGTCACCCACAGCATCCAGGGCCCATTGGAAAGCCAGGGCTGTGCCACCAAATCCTGCCCTCCTGGCCCCACGCTCGGGACGCATCCTTGTTTACCTCAGCCTCCTTCCAGCTCAGTACCACACGCTCTACAACTTACCTCTTTCCCACCCCATTGGATGTTCCGTTTGCTCGTGTGAGCATGTGCGGCGTGTGAGGGTGATCTTACGTGACATCTGTCGCTACCGACTGCCAGGGTTGCTACAGCTGTTCCACCTGGCAAGGCCACTGGTCTTTCCTTCACGGCTTTCCGCCAGAAGGAACCTGCCACGAGGAGGGAGGGGAGCCGCTTGCTGAGCCTGCGTGTGACCACTGTGCCCTGCCAGAAACCACACGTGTGTGAGCAGGGATGACACAGCCAGACCGGCCGGGGTTCAAATCCCAGCCTGTCATTTTTTTAGCTGAGCAACTCTGGACAAGTTGCATAACCTCTTTGAACCTTGCTCCTTGACCCTGCCCCTGTTTATTTATTTATTTATTCATTCATTTATTTTGTACTGGGAATTGAACCCAAGGGCATTCTACCTCTAAGCTACACCCCCAGCCCTTTTTATTTTTTAGTTTGAAATAGGGTCTCACTACACTGCTGAGGGTCTCACTAAGTTGCTGAGGCTGGCCTTGAACCTGAGATCCTCCTGTCTCAGCCTCCCAGGTACTAGGATTACAAGTGTGGGCCACCATGCCTGGCTCCCACCCACTCCTTTAAAGAGTTGTTCTGAGGATCTGAGATCAGGGGTGTGAACGCTCTTTAGAAATTAAAATGATACACAAGCGCACAGGAGCATCAGAATCATTACCGGCATCATTATTGGGGTCATGATTGGTTTGGGTGCAGCTGACGAAGCAGGAAGGGGTGGTGGCCCGGTCTGTGACGGCTCTACCATGGAGCAGAGTGATAATGTGCAGATGTCTAGGGGAGAAATTCCTTGCCAGCTGTTTGTGTTAGAGCAGACTCCTGCAGCTTTCCTAGCCCACCGCAGCTGCAGAAGCCCAGCCTGAGCCCCTGCAGGACCAGCCGGGCAGGCGGCACAGCTTGTCCTGACTCGGCCACCCAGCCTCCAGCCATTCACAGCCTCTGTCTACATCTCAGCAACTCGAGCAGACTGCAAATTTCTCCTGGCAGGGACTGCTCCCCTCTTTCTAGTGTGTCTCTGTAGCACTTAGCACTAGGGATCAGGGGACACAAAGTGTGAAGGAAAAAGGGAGGAGAGAAGGAAGGAAAGGAGAGGGAAGGAGGAAGGGAGGAAGGGAGCGAGGAAGGAGAGGACTAGCCCTGGATGTGGATCCCTGGATCGACACAATTTGAGTGTCCTTCATCACCAAATTGCTCAGCTTCTTAGTGCCTCAGTTTCCCCATCTGCTCATGAACCTTCCAGCACCTTCTGCAAAGAGCCAGCAAACTAGAGACTCTCAGACCCCATTTCTAGTCAACGGCTTCCTTCCCCAGACTCACCTAGACCGGGAGCCAGCCCCCAGTGTTCAATTCCTGGACCCCTGGGTCCTCCACAACCTTCTCCCCCCTGCCGCCCCCCACGCACACCCTGACAGGAGCACCAGCCAGCTACAGGCGTGTGTTTGTGAGCTCACAAGGAAGCACGGGACACGGGCCTTTCTCTCTGCCGTAATGAAACCCTTTAATCATATTCAAATAGGTTACTGTTCAGGGGGAAAATAGAAATATGGATTTGATAGCAATAAATTTCCCTGGCTGGCTAAGCCCAGTTCTTAATTGTCCTGTCCCAGCGCTCGCACATTTCATTGTTCGTTAGGTGCTTAAGTCCCCACTCTCATTTTGTGGCGGTGACATTACCGTTGATGGCTCTAATACTCTCATAATTTGAAAGGGGATTTGCATGATAGAACGCAGAGTATTAAAAGAAAAAGAAAAAAGGGAGAGAGAAAAATGGGGGGGGCAAGATGGGAGGAGGAGCTCTGAAGGGAAGGGGGGCAGCCCGCGGGGGAGGGGCGGGTGAGGAGCCCAATCCAGCTTTCACTTTAAAAAAAGTCACTTTCTTCAAAGTCAAATCATTGTTTTCATTAAAGTAAGAAGAAAAAAAGGAAGAAAGAAAAAAAGCCAAGGCTGCACATTGGGCTGACTGGGCACTGGTCTTCTCCTTATTGTTCCTAATGGTTATTAATTATTATTATCCGGCCGTGCTGGGCTCTGTGGACGTGACGTCCCCAGTGTCCTTGGGGTGGAGTGGGGGGGCATCAGCGACCGGCTGACTCCGGATGGGCAGGTTGGCTCCTGGGCTGCAGGAAGATGCGGACGCCCACCTTGTGGCAGACACCAGCAGAGCCAGGCCCGGGGAGAGGGCGGGGAGGGGGACACTTTCCCAGAAAGCAAGCCTCTGTCTCAGGACCTGAGCCTCTGGGTCACCGCCAACTCTCCCCAGGGTCCCTAGAAGCCTTCTTTCCAAAGCCAGTGACTAGGGCTTGACCAGACATGCCGGACACAAGACAACTTGGGTCACCAGAGGGGTCTTCCAAGTCCCTTTTGCAAACTGGGTTCCTTGCCCGCCCCCCTCCCACAGTCCAGACCTAGAAGGCCGCGTGCAAGTGGCTGCATTCCCCACATCGGTCTCTATTCTCCCATCACTGGACACTGGGGGTCAGCGAGTGCTGGGCCATGCTACCCTTTCCTTCTGCGTGGGGGTGGAGAAGATGTCTCAGTGTCCCGATGACATTTCTCCCTTTGCTTAGCATCTTTCTACCTAGAATTTCTTTTTTTTTTTTTTTTTTTTTTTTGGTGGTACCAGGGATTGAACCCAGGGGCATTCTACCTCCAGGCTACACCCCCAGCCCTATTTTTTATTCTTTATTTTGAAACAGGGTCTCACGAAGTTGTGGAGGGCCTCACTAAGTAGCTGAGGCTGGCTGCGAACCCAGATCCTCGTCTCAGCCTCCCAAGTACTGGGATTACAAGCGTGCACCACCATGCCCGGCTTTCTACCTAGAATTTCTACATGACGGTCTAGAAATTACTGCAGCCCTGGGTTTTAGGGGTTGGGGAGATGGCTAATCCAGCTTGCTTTGAAGTGATGGTTTGTGTTCCAAGCAGGGTCCCTATGGGGGATTCATGAATGTTTTCAGACATGAAGAGCGTGTATGGCTTGGTCTCCTCGGGCAGGTGGCATGAATGTGCCCCAAAGTGCTGCGAGACACAGGCCAGGACATGTGTGTCAGACCTGGAGGAGTGTCATCTGTCTGCGCGGGCAGACCTTGCCCTCTACACCACCCCTCAGTTTGTCACTTTCTATTCATTCCTCTGGCCCAGCCCCTTGTCCCTCTTCCCTGGGACAGAGCTGAGCCCCCTGGTCCCTCTTCCCTGCAACACACCCACACCCTCCCCGCCATATTCCTGCCCGTTCTGAGACCCTCCTGGCCATTAGCCTCCCCACTGCCCCCTTCCCAGGGAATTCCTTCTGGATTCGATTTTTGTTTTGCTTTGTTTTGTTTTCTTGGTACTGGGGATTGAACCCAGGGGCATTCTACCTCCAAGCTATACTCTCAGCCCCTCTCTCCCTCCCTCCCTTCCTTCCTTTATTTTTATATATTTATTTATTTTTACTTTCGAAACAGGGTCTTGCTAGGTTTCTGAGAGTCTTGCTACATTGCTGAGGCTGTCCTCGAACCTGAGATCCTCCTGTCTCAGCTTTCTAAATACTGACTGGGATTACGTGCACAATCTCACCCGGCTGGATTAGAATCCCTCTAAGTTACGTGGCCAGGTTTTTGGATTATAGTAGTGAGATTGGATTATAGCAGTAAAACACTGGTGGGGTGGCTCACACCTGGAATCCCAGTAGTTAGGAGTCTGAGACAGGAGAATTGCAGGTCCAAGACCAGTCTCAGCAACTTAGTGAGACTCTCAGCAACCTATCAAGACCCTGTTTCAAAACAAAAAAATAAAAAAGGGCTGAAGGGCCGGGTGTGGTGGCACATGCTTGTAATCCCAGTACTTGGGAAACTGAGCAGGAAGATCTCAGGTTCAAGGCCAGCCTCAGCAATTTAGTGAGGCCCTCCATAACTTAGTGAGACCCTGTTTCAAAATAAAAAATAAAATAGCGCTGGGGGTGTAACTCAGAGATAGAATACCCCTGGGTTCCATCCCCAGTACCACACACACATACACACATACATACACACACACACATATACACACACAAAAGGGCTAAAGGTATAGCTCAAAGGTAGAATGCCTTTGGGTTCAATCCCTAGTACCACAAAAATAAAAATAAAATAGTATTTCAGAGGCTGGGTGTGGTGGCGCACGTTTGTAATTCCAGTACTTGGGAGGCTAGGACAGGAGGATCACAGTTTCAAGGCCAACCTCAGCAATTTAGTGAGGTTCTCAGCAACTTAGCAAGACCTTGTTTCTAAATAAAAAATAAAATAAGGCTGGGGATGTAGCACAGAGGTAGAATGCCCCTTGGGTTCAATCCCCAGTACCAAAAAAAAGTAGCTAAGAGGTAGAATGCTCCTGGGTTCGATCCCCAGTAACTGCCCCCCCTACACACACACAGAATTTCAAACCTGATAAATTCTGGGATTGGATTTAAAGCTGTCCAAAGAGAGCCTGCTCTCACTTGTCCCTCTTTGGGGCCTGCTACTGGAATTCGACATCTTGGGCCCTCCAAGATTCCTGGTCCCCAAGGACCCCTGGGCCTTCCTTGGCCTTCTGGAATCCTTTTCCTGCCCTAGCCCATTCTGGTGCCCCTCCTCCACCCCCACTGCACCCAGGCCCACCTCGCTTGCTCCTAAGGGATGAGTCTGTATTGTCTTCCCCAGAGGGGAAGCCACTGCTCAGCCTTCTGAAACTGCAAACACCTAGTGTCCCCATTGAAGGGTGGGAGGTGACAGGGAAGGAATCTAGAGCCCCCGCAGGGTAAAACAGGGGGGGGATCCTAGACCCTAAAACCCACGGTGCCAGCGCTCTCCCCATTGTGTTTTCCTGTAAGGATCCACACAGAGGATGGACGAGTGGCAGCCTGGTCTTCATCTCTCCCTCCCACCCCTACACCAGGAGTGACGGAATGTGAAGAGCCAGCCAGCTGCCATGCCCCGCGCCACACAGAAGCCGGCTTCAGAGGGGCAGCTTGGAGCCACAGGGAAGCCAACTCGCCCCCCTTGCTGCGCCCCAAGACCCCCAAGGAGAAGCTGTCTCCAGGAAAGGGGGGAGCAAAGAGACAAGTGATTCTAAAATATTTTCCTTCTCTGCAGTCACCCAGGGAGGAGGGGGTGAGGGGCGAGGGAGGCTGGCAGGGGGGACAAAGGGGGCTTAATAGGCTCCGGTGACAGCACAGTGTCCACATTGGGAAAAGATTAATGACGAAAATTAATCGCCTGACCTTTCTCTCCAGGAGCTGGAGGTGAGGCGGGCCATTAAAGCCTCTTATGTTGTAATTAACGTTGGAGGGGAGAAGAGAGCTGCCTTCAGAATGGATGTGATCATTTAATTAGGCTTCGGCGTGGGTGCCACAACAGGTCCAGAGAAGTCATAATTTAACTAGGGCTTTAAATTACACGGGCAGAGCGGGGATGGCAGAGTTTGACGGCAGGAGAGCCAGCCGCGCCGCTCTGGGAAAACAATTCGATAAACACCCGGAGTGGGCAAGAGAGCCGAATGGGTGACACACAGAGAGACAGACAGAGACAGACAGACAGAGCGGAAGCGCTGAGGCCGGGGAAGTGAGGAGGAGGGGAGGTGGGGAGGTGGGGAGGTGGGGAGGTGGGGAGGTGGGGAGGTGGGGAGGCGGGGAGGATACATGCCCTGCAAACAGCACAACCAGGAGGCAGCGCCCCTGAGCACCCCAACCCCAGCCTGCTCAGACTGCATCCCACAAACCCATCCCGGCCGTCCAGCACACGCTGGCAAGGCAGAGGGCCAAAGCTTTCCACTCGGCCCATGGCATCTCGGGGTGCCCCTCTTCGCACAGTCTCCCCACCCGAGCTCTGCTGCCGGCGACCCAGGGGACAGGTCGTCCTGGCCGGCGTGGGGGCGCGGAGCTGGGCGCAGAGCCAGAGGCCAGGGAAGTTCAAGGCCTGGGCCCTGCGCCCCAGGGGGATGACCCGCCGCCTCCAGGGCGCCAGGGCCGGTGCTCCTTGCTCAATTCGGGATTAGTCACTTGGCGGGACCCGCGGGGCCATCGGAAAAACGCGAACTGAGCGCTTCTGCGCAGGGAAGGTGAGCACTGGGCCAGAGAGAGGATGGATGGGCAAGGTCGGCTTGAACACGGGCTGGGCGAGATGGAAACCCCACGGGGCTTGGGGACACACCTTCTGGGAGGTGCCGCCACCGCCAGGTTGGTGCGGGGATGAATCCAAGGTCCGGGTGGATCCTCAGGACACCAGGTCCCCAACGAGTTGCAGACAGTGGTCACCTTTGGGGCTTTGCGGACCCCAGGGGACTGCGATGGTCTCACTGTCCCCTCCCCCTCTGGTCCACGCAGATGCTGTGGGGGCTGGAGAATGGAGGAAAGAGATAGAGAGCGAGGGATGGAGTTGTGGAGGTGGGCCTGGGTTCTCTGGGCCCTGGAGTGGCCAGGTGGTACCCAGGCTGCCAATCTTTAAGGCCCAGTGGATGAACGGCACCTCTCCCTCACCCCACCATTTGGGTTGAAAGAAGAGAGTTACTGATGTTGGGGGAAGACACAGACACTCCCCCACTTCACACTCATTCACTACCCCCCACCCCAGAAGATCAAGCCACTGAAGCCTGCCTACTGCCCCTCCCCCACAGGAAAACTCAAAGCCACCAATGGTAACTGGAAGGATACTTTTAACGCCAGAGTGGGGCAGAGTTTTTCCACGTTGATTAGACATTCACATTTTTCTTTTTCTTGTTTTGTTTGTTCTGTGGGTTAAATCCAGGTGCACTCTTACCTCTGAGCTACACCCCCAGCCCCTTTTTCTTTTTCTAATTCTTATTTTTTATATTGAAACAGGGTCTTGCTAAATTGCTGAGGCTGGCCTTGATCCTGTGATGCTCACTGGGATTGCAGGCAGCGCTACCACGCCCAGCTGACATCCACAAATTGTCCAAATCAGTGACCCTCGTGTCGGCTGCAGCTTTGTTGCCGCCAAGCTCTTTTGTGGATTGACTGGTTGATTGACTTATCGATTGTCAAATGGGTCAGAACTCTGCTCTGACAACATCCAGCCTGGGGATCCAGGAGGCGCCTTAGCCTGGAGTGACGGGAGAGACCGGCGTGGGGTAGGCAGAGGTGCAGGGGCTGCCAGATGGGGGACGGGGCTCCGCTTCTCAGACCTGGGCTGACCATAGGTATGGGGTCAGGTCTTGGCTGTGTCTAGACTGCCTTTGTTGTGTGGTGTCCAAAGGGCCCAAATCCTGAGCGCCTGAAGCCGGGACCTAAGTCAGATGGGGAAGCAGAGCCTGCTTGGCTCCTGGAGGACCAGATGGGCAATGGGGAAAGAAAGGGGAGGTAGGGGTGGGGGTGGGGGTAAAACCTGGGGGGTGGTAGGTGAATAGAGGAGAGTAGGAGGAGAGGGGAGGGGAGTCTAGATGAGTCGCAGAAGCTGCCCGGAGCTCCTTGGCTGAGAGCCCTCCCCCAGCCCCTCAGTGGGCAGCACATCCCCAGAAGAGAATTCCAGCTCATAGGAGGCTCCTGGATTTCTCCCCCAACAAAGGTGTGGACTATGGCCCCATCTAGGGAGGGGCCCTCTCCCTACCTTCCCATTTTGTTTGAGTAAAATTTGCACTGGTAAGAGCCTACAAGGTCCATGTGCCCTGGGCCCCGCCCCACATCCCCCCCCCCCCAGCCACATGGCTCAGCCAACCGAATGTGAGCTGCGAGAGGGTCGCACTGGGCTGTGAGGCCGAGGATGGCGCTGGCCTGTGGAGCCACCAGCAAACATTTGTTGACTAAATGAGTGTCTTAAGATTCTCCTTCAACCATGCACGGTGGCACATGCCAATAATCCCAGTACTTAGGAGGCTGAGACAGGAGGATCGAAAGGCCAGCCTCGCCAATTTAGCGAGACCCTCAGTAACTTAGCAAAACCATTT
This sequence comes from Glis glis, assembly GCA_004027185.1. Lineage (NCBI taxonomy): Eukaryota > Metazoa > Chordata > Mammalia > Rodentia > Gliridae > Glis > Glis glis. The sequence goes on from PVJS01029981.1 coordinate 14,772, forward strand.
CAAAATAAAAAAATTAAGAGGGTTGGGGGTATAACTCAGAGGTGGAATGTCCCTGGGTTCAATCCCCAATACGAAAGAGAGAGACAGAAAGAGAGAGAGAGAGAGAGAGAGAGATTCTCCTTCTGCACCAGGCCTGTAATCCCAGCAGCTCTGGAGGCTGAGACAGGAGGATCTCAAGTTCAAAGTCAGCCTGGGCAACTGAGCAAGACCCTGTCTCAAAATAAAAAATAAAAAGGGCCAGGGGTGCAGCTCAGTGGCAGAGGGCTCCTGGGTTCAATCCCCAATACTGAAAAAGATTTTCCCAGCTGCCTTGGCACACACAGAGGCCCCTCCATTATGCATCCCCTAATCCAACTTTAGCTCTTCCCGCTGCTTCCTTCTCTGCACAGACTGGAGCTGAGTGTTTCTGGAAGGGCCTCATAGACAGGTCACAAACCACCCTACCATGAAAACAAACTGTCCTCTTGGGACCTCTGACCCGAATGGCCAAGATGGAGGCTCAGCTAGGCAGTGTTGGGCCCGCCTGGCCAGCTAGCCCATCCTAGCCAAGGCCCCAGCTTTTCCCAGGGGACAGCAGGTTGTCCACATCTGAACCGCCTCATGGAGCCCTGCCTGGAGGAATTTGGTGGAGGAATAGGGTGCCGTGACAGGGAGGAGGGGGTCTACCTCTGCATGTGAACAGCCCCCCTTGACCTCCTCTGGCCCGTTTTTCTGTTTGTTCAGTGGGGTAGGGGAGAAAAGGACCCAGAAACAGCCTGCAAGTAACCTCCGTGGGCACTTGGATGCAGCCTACAGCAAGCAAGGGAGTGGATGGATTTGTGTCGCTGAGCTGTGGACAGACTCTAGCCTGTCTGAGGATGTCTGTCTGTCTGGTCCCACCCCCTGCTAGCTTCCTCCAGTGCCCTGGCTGAGCTGGGGTTGATCTGAGCACTCTGAGCTGACTCTAGCAGGAATAAATAATCTTGAGTTAGGAGGCAGGGCTCCAAGGAGGCATCGCAACTCCATAAATCCTGAAGATGTGGGGCTCGGGTGGGCCCCACAGAGCCCCGGGCCCTAATTCACACTCTGGCCCCTCCTCCATACCCCTGCCAGGTGTATCCCATGTAGGAAGCTGTATTCCGGGACCCCAGCCTCATTGAGGAGGGAGAGGGGGAGCCCTGTGGTCCCTGGAGCGCTCTCTCACCCCCTCTCTCCTGCACTCCTTTCCTGGACTCTTTCCCGGTGCCTCCTTCCTTCTCCTCACCGGACAGAAGACAGAGCATTCTCCAGCCAAGCCAGGGAAACAGGTCTCTCCCCACCAAGCTCACGCCTGCACCCACCCCCTCCCATTGCCACACGGGAGTGCGGGCCAGGCTTAGGAATCTACAGGGAGGCCCAAATTGACCCGCCCCTTCATATCCCTAGGTCTCAGTGAGGAACATTCCTCTGGAAACCTACCCCCTTTAACTGTCCTTCTGGGGACCTTCTCTAGACCTGATTTGAGCCATCACTCAGCCACCAGCCCAGCTCTGGGAGTCTGACCTTGAGCCAATGTCTTCCCCTCTGCCCATGGCCTGAAGCATTGTCTAGCCGCTCTTTAGCAAGTGGCTGCGTGACTGGCCCGCCTCAAAGGAGTGTCTGAGTTTTAAATGAGGGGGTTTTGAGCCGGGCATGGTGGCACACGCTTGTAATCCCAGTACTTGGGAGACTGAGACAGGAGGATCCGGGTTCGGGGCCAGCCTCAGCTACTTAGCGAGGCCCTTCGCAACTTAGTGAGACCCTGTTTCAAAATAAAGAATAAAAAATAGTAAGCCGGGCGTGGTGGCGCATGCTTGTAATCCCAGTACTTGGGAGGCAGAGACCGGAGGATCAGGGTTCGGGGCCAGCCTCAGCTACTTAGTGAGGCCCTCCGCATCTTCATGAGACCCGGTTTCAAAATAAAGGATAAAAAATAGGGCTAGGGGTGTAGCTCGGAGGTAGAATGCCCCTGGGTTCAATCCCCGGTACCGCAAAAAAAAAAAAAAAAGAATAAAAAATAGGGCTGGGGGGTATAGCTTGGAGGTAGAATGTCTCTGGGTTCAATCCCCAGTACCACAAAATAAAATAATAAATAAAATAATAAATAAATACATAAATAAATAAATAAGGGACTTTTAAGCCCCAGAGATTTTGTCATTAGTTGGATATGGAGGGAGGGTTCTGCGAGAGCTTATTTTTGTTTGATACTAGGGATTGAACCTTGGTGTGTTCTACCTCCGAGCTACACCCCCAGCCCTATTTTATTTTTTACTTTGAATCAGGGTCTCACTAAGTTGCCTAGGCTGACCTTGAACCTGTGATCCTCTTGTCTCAGCCTCCCAAGTACTGGGATTACAGGCGTGCGCCACCACGCCTGGCTTGGGGGGCATTTTTGAAGAGGAACTTTTTAAGGAATGCACCCTTGCCCACTAGGAAGGCCCCTCCCAACAGGAGAGATTTGCCAATTGGCACCTTAACTTTCAAAAGGAGGCTAATTTCTGCCATTACCACCCCAAGTCCAAAAGTGTTGTTGTACTGTTTAAATATTTTTGAAATCAGGGAGATTGGTCCCAAAACTGCCGAATATAAAATAATTTTCCAATCAAATTGTAAAAGAGCAAGTCATTAGCTGGGTGCAGTGGTGCACACCTGTGATCCCCGCCACTCCCACTCGGGAAGCTGAGGCAGGATCACAAGTTCAAGGACAGCCTCAGCAACTGAGTGAGAACCTGTCTCAAAATAAAAAGGGCTGGGGTGTAGCTCAGTGGTACGGCACCCCTAGGTTCAATCCCCAGTAGCACACACATGCACAGAACAGCATGATAATCATTGCTTCTGACATTAAATATTTACAAGCACCTACTGCATGCAAAGCACTGGGCACCCACACTAAAATAAAAACCAAGATAGCCAGGCATGGTGGTGCACGCCTGAAATCCCAACACTTGGGAGGCTGAGACCAGAGGATTGCAGGTTTGAGGCCAGCCTCAGCAATTTAGCAAGGCCCTCAGCAACTTAGCAAGACCCTGTTTCAAAATAAAAAATAAAAAGGACTGGGAGCTGGGAGTGGTGGCACATGCTTGTAATCCCAGTACTTGGGAGGCTGAGACAGGAGGATCACAGGTTTGCAGCCAGCCTCGGCTACTTAGTGAGGTCCTCCGCAACTTAGTGAGACCCTGTTTCAAAATAAAGAATAAAAAATAGGGCTGGGGGTGTAGGTTTGAGGTGGAATGCCCGTGTGTTCAATCCCAGTACCAAAAAAAAAAAAAAAAAAGAGAGATAGAGAAAGAGAAGAAAACCAAGAGAAGTAGGACCCAATCTAGATCCCCACTGTGTGGTCAACAGGTACAGCCACGGTAGCCTTTCAGTGAGATAGAGATGCGCACACAGGAAATGAATGGGGTAGGGACCGGGAAGGGATGGTACAGTTGGGGCCACTCTTCTCTTCCCCGTGACCCCGGGCTTCTTTCTCTATCCCAATCATAACTTCCAGATGGGGCCTGAAGCTAGACGCGCAGTCACACTTCCAGGACAGGGAGCTGGCTGTCCTTCAGAAGTCACACGGGAGCTGGTATGGAACCATTCTTTCTCTCGTTCACTCAACAGACATTTCCCCAGCACTAGTTCCGTGCTCACCAGAAGACTCTTCAAGCACAGCCAGATGGAGGTCCCGAAGCTAACTGATCCTGGCGGAGCGTGCTCAGCACCATGCGGCGCTCTGACTGCAGGAACGCTGCGCGGGGAGCTTGCGCGAGGGCGGTGTGGCGCCGACAGTCAAGGAAAACTTCGAGGAGAGGCCCCAAGGAAAGACGCAGCTGGTGTAGGCTGAGTAAAGGGAAAAAACCTTGACACTCAGTAAGAAGAGGAATGGAAAACTGCACATGAAGCAAGGCCAGTGGGAGGGAGAAGGAATGTTTGGTTTCCTGGGATGGCGAAGGGACCGGTTCGACTGGAAGTCGGGCTGGAGAGGTGGGAGGATGGAGACCTGGCTGGAGGTGACCTTGAGGCCGTATTAGTCATCAGTTACCACGGCACTGTGGCCTAGTAAATTGTTTGAACACTGCAAGGTTTATAACAGGCCTTTGCTTTCTTACTCATAGACTTTGGCTTGGGCTCAAGACTGCTCCAGATGGTCCCTGAGCTGGCCTGGCCATCACAGGTGCTCCAGGACCAGGCCAACAGCACAACCATCGATCCCAGGCTCCGCTCAGACCCGCTGACATGTCATCGGCCCCGAATGTCTCGTGACCAAGCCTATACCTGCGTAGTGGGGAAAGGAGTCACATGGCAAAGGGCGTGGATGGAGAATCCTGTTACTGGGAGTACAGCCATCGGAAGAGCCTGAGCAGTTGGGTAGTGTGAGCGGCTCGATTCCTGCCCCGTGTCGCTAACGCCGTTCTCAGACATCACCATTTGCAGACTCCTGACAGACTCTGAAGGAGATGTTGTGACCCCATTTTTCAGGTGGGGAAAGGAGACTCACGGAAGCAGTGTGGCACAGCTGGGAAGAGACGGAGCTGAGATGGAAACTGGGATCGCTGGGCTCCAGCCCAGAGCACCTTGCTATCCTCCCCAGCTGCTTTAGCAAGATGGGTCTGCTGCTGCATGCAGGGCGGGGAGGCCGAGAGGCTGCAGATGGTTGACAGCCGGGAGATGGAACAGCAGTGTCCCGGGCCTGCCGAGGGCCGAGCCAGGCTGGTGGCAGAGGCGGGAATCAAAGGTCTGAGTGGTTTTGCTTTGTTTTTGTCTTTTCTTCTTTTATTGAGGTGTCATTTTCAGAGAGTAAAAAAAAAAAACGCACAGATCTTACATGTACACCCAGATGGAGGCAGAGACCATTTGTATACTCCCAGAAAAGCTCCCTTGTCCTCCTTCCACCAGGCAACCATTTTTGGGACCCTTATCACCATGGGTTAAATTTCCTTGTCATTGTACTTTATATAAATGGAACCACATGATAGGTTCTCTTTGGTGTCCGGCTTGTTTCGCTCACAGTAAAATCGGGGCTTCGCCCAACATAGGTGCATGGAAATTCACCCAACTACCGCTATGCGTATATCACATTAGTTGGTTTATTCTTTTTTTTTTTCTTTGAGGTACCGGGGATTGAACCCAGGGAACATTCTACCTCTGAGTTACACCCCCGGCCCTATTTTTTATTCTTTATTTGGAAACAGGGTCTCACTAAGTTGCGGAGGGCCTCACTAAGTAGCTGAGGCTGGCTGCGAACCCAGATCCTCCGGTCTCCGCCTCCCAAGTACTGGGATTACAAGTGTGCACCACCACGCCTGGCTAGTTGGTTTATTCTTATTGTAACACATATGCCATTGTGTCTGTTTACCAGAATTTAATCCATTTTCCTGTTGGTGGGCATTTGAGAGTTGTTTCCCGTCTTTTGGCTTACTAACATCGCTGCCATGAACATTCTAGAACAAGTCTTTTTTGTGGACATAGGTTCTCATTTCTCTTGGAGTACATCCCTTGCAGTGAAATTGCTGGGTCATAGATTGGATAAAGTCAACTTTATTAGAAGTTGCCAAACAGTTCTCCAAAGCAGTTTTACTATCTTACATGCAGTCAGCCATGTAAGAGTTCCAGTTGCTCCCTATTCTTGCCAACATTTGGTATGATCTTTTTTTTAATTTTCATTTTTGTTATTTTAGTGAATATAACGAGGTATCTCATGGTGGGAAGGACCATTTTCCAACCCAGTTCTCTCTCCTGCTCCACTCCTTACCTAGGTGGGCTGCTCCTGTAGGCTGCTGTTGCCAGCTCCCCTGTCCGCTGGCTACTTGCCAGTTTCAGCCAACAGAAGGCACTGGTGGCAAAGTGGAGGGAGGGAGCAAGAGAAAAGCCAGGGCATAACCGGGCGTGGTGGTGCATGCCTATGGTTCCAGTGCTTGGGAGGCTGAGATAGGAGGATCACAGGTTCAAGGCCAACCTCAGCAACTTTGCAAAACCCTGTTTCAAAATAAAAGATAGCCGGGCATGGTGGTGCATGCTTGTAATCCCAGTACTTGGGAGGCTGAGACAAGAGAATTGCAGGTTAGTGGCCAGCCTCAGCTACTTAGTGAGGCCCTCCGCAACTTAGTGAGACCCTGTTTCAAATTAAAGAATACAAAATAGGGCTGGGGGTATAGCTTGGAGGTAGAATGCCCCTGGGTTCAATCCCCAGTACTGCAAAAATATAAAAAATAAATAAAAGATAGAGCCGGGCGTGGTGGCACACACCTGTGGTCCCAGTACTTAGGAGTCTGAGACAGGAGGCGGAGAGGCAGGTTCGTGGCCAGCCTCAGCAACTTAGTGAGACCCTGTCTCAAAATAAAAAATAAAATAGGGCTGGGGGTATAGCTCAGAGGCAGAACACCCCTGGATTCAATCCCTAGTACCACAGAAAGAAAGAAGAAAGGAAGGAAGGAAAGACAGTAGGACTGGGAGTGTCACTCAGAGGTAGAATGCCCCTGGGTTCAATCCCCAGTACCAAAAAGAAAGGGGTGGGGAGAAGCCAGCCGCTTCTACTCCCCACGCTGTATCCAGCCACATCTCTTCCACAGTTTCAGCCCCTGGCCCACAGGCCCACGTGGTTGCAGCTTCTGCTGGGCGACCCCCAGCCCTGAGTTCCAAAGCCTCCACTTCCTCCTTCTGTCTCTTTAGCCCAGGGGTGGCAGAGGCTTTACCAACACCTCTGGGTTCCCAGCTCTCCCGTCACCTGTGCAAACACTCCCAGTCTCTGGAGTCTGGATCTGCGGCTCCTGTTAGTTGGAATGCCCCTCGGATGTCTGCAGGGCTCCGGGTCTTGCTCGAGTGGGACCTGCTCAGTGATGCCTCCCTCCTGGACCACCCAGCTTAAGATTAACTGCCTGGCACTGGCCCTTCCTCTTTCCTGCTTATTTTTCCCCATAGTAATTGTCATCTCTCATACTTATTTTACACATTGTTCCTGTTTATATTCTAATTGCCTTTCCCCCTCCACCCAAACGTGAGGGCCACGAGAGGGCTTGGTGTTCTGTCTACTGCTGTATCACAGCAGGCCATCAGACATTGTTGAGTGAATGAACGTGGGTACAGCAGGCAGTCCCAAGGTTCTGAATGGGAACACTGGGGTCAGGGCTCCAGGGACTTCTTTAGAGCTCGTCACAGGAGTTAGTGGGTGAGAGAGACCCAGCTAAAAGATGGGAAAGGCGCTTTGTCCCTCTGTCCTCCTGTCCTCTTCTGCTGGACCACTTCCCTGGAAAAGCCCCCCCCCCAAAGATTTCAGGACCTCCCGTGTTGATAGCTCCCCCTGACCCCTACTCAGAGGCCCAGAAACTGCTTCTGAATTCAGCTGTCAGAGGACACATTTGGACACAAAAGCCCTTCTTGATTAAAGTAGGCCTTTCATTAGGAGTGGATGGGGTCAGAGGTCAAGATGGTGCTAGCCCGTGTTTTAAAAATGAGTCTTGACCCCTACCTCACAGGATGCACAGAAATCAACTCCAGATGGACTGTAGATCCAAAAGTGACAATATACCAACAAAGCTTCGAGAAGAAAAGTGTTCATGAAGAGTCTTCATGACTTTGGGGCTGGCAATGTTTTCGCAAAAAGAGAGTATAAAAGCATATAGTTTTACATTTGTGTGTGTGTGTGTGGTACTGGGGATTGAACTCATGGCATTCTACACTGAACTACACTGAAACAGGGTCTCCCTAAGTTGCTGAGACTGGCTGTAAACCTGCGATCCTATTGTCTCAGCCTCCCAAGAACTAGGATTATAGGCGTGTGCCACCACTCACAGCCTAAAAGCATTTAGACACAAGAAATGAAAATTGCTAAGTTAACCAACATTACAATTAAGAATTTTTATTCCAGTTGGGCATGGTGGCACATGCCTGTAATCCCAATACTTGGGAGGCTGAGACAGGAAGATCACAGATTAAAGGCCAGCCTCAGCAATTTAGTGAGGGGCTCTGCAACTTAGTGAGACCCTGTTTCAAAATAAAAAATAAATAGGGCTGGGGGTGTAGCACAGAGGTAGAATGGCCCTGGGTTCCATCCCTAGTACCACCAAAAAAAAATTTTTTTTCTATTCCTCAAAAGGCATTTTAAAGGGAGTGAAAAGACAGGCCAGAGAGTGAGAAAAGATATTTGTAAAATATACATCCACCTAGGGAGACATATCCACAAGGTAGATAGATGATACATAGATCAATATACATAGATAGATGATAGATAGAATATACATTTATATGGAGAGAACTCCTAAAAGTCAATTTTTTTTCGGTACTGGGGATTGAACCCAGGGGCATTCTACCTCCGAGCTCCACCCCCAGCCCTACTTTTTGTTCTTTATTTTGAAACAGGGTCTCACTAAGTTGCCAAGGGCCTCATTAAGTAGCTGAGGCTGGCTGCGAACCTGGATCCTCCAGTCTCAGCCTTCCAAGTACTGGGATTACAAGCGTGCGCCACCACGCCTGGCCTACAAAACAATTTTTAAAAGACAGAAAATTAATAGAAAAATGGACAGAGAACTCTACTCAAAGAAGATACCCAAATAGCTAATAAGCACAAGAAAAGGGATTCAATTTTATTAATCATTAGAGAAATGCAAAAATTAAAACCACAATGCAGTACCACCATATATACAACAAAGTGGTTAAAATAGACAATTTCAAGTGTTGATGAGGCTGTGAAGCAACTGGAACACTGATGCATTGCGGGTGTGCGCTGGCTCAGCAATTACTGAGAGCCGTTTGGCATTATCTACTAAAACTGAACACATCCATACCGGATGACCCAGAAATTCCACTCATCAGCAAACATTCACCGCAACATGATAGGTACTAGCAAAAATCTTGAAAACCTCAACAGTAGAATGCAGAAAGCCACTGAGATATATTCACACAATGGGCTATTAAAAAGGAATGAGAAAGGATGTGCTATTTTTCTGTGTGACAATGTAAATGGACCTCATTTACATTTAGTGAGTAAAAGAAGCCAGACACAAAAAGTTTACATATGGTATGATTCCATTTATGTGAAGTTCAAAAGCAAGCAAAACACATCTCTGGTGTTAGACGCTGGTACTTAATAGTGGTTCCTTTGGGGGAAGTGGACGGGCAGTGACTGACTGGGGCACAAAGCAATATTCCAAGGTGCTACTGAATGTTCTGTTTCTTCATCAGCATGTTGGTTCCTCGGGTGTGTTCATTCTGTGAAAATTCATCAAGCTGTACACTTAGGATTTGTGCCTATATGTGTACAAGTTGAGTGTCTCCTATCAAAAATGCTTGGAAACAGAAGTGTTTTAGAGTTCAGAGTTTTTTGAACATTGGAATATTTGCACAGACTTTATTGACTGACCATCCTAAATTTGAAAGCCCCAAATCGAAATGCTCCAAAATCCTAACCCTTTTGAGCATTACTCAATCCGTTGAAGGTAATCCATCCAAACGTTCTAATAGGAGCATTTCAGATTTTGAATTTCCAGGTTAGGGATATTTAACTTGTATTATACAGCAGTATCATTATTTGGGGACTGGGGTATAATTCAGTGGTAGAGCACTTGCCTACCATGCATAAGTTCCCAGCACCACAAAATAAAAATAAAAGAAGTGTGGAGGATGAGGATGAGGATGAGGGGAAGGAGGAGGAGG
>PVJS01029982.1:0-24401 GCA_004027185.1 Glis glis
AATCCCCGGTACCGCAAAAAAAAAAAAAAAAAAAAGAAAAATAAAAAGTCTTTTTTGGTGTTTGTTTGTTTGTTTGTTTGTTTGTTCGTTCGTTTGTTTGTTTGTTTATAGCATGCATTATGTGAAACTCTCAGCACTATCCTAAAAATTCAAAGATAATCAAGTAGATTTTGGTTCTCAAACATGTTTTTATTGAGCACATAATGTTCCAGGTGTTGATTGGGTACAGGCTGCGCAGAGGAAAGATAAAGAGTTCCTGTCCTGGGAGTTTATATTCTAGTTTGGGATATTGGTTAGTAAAGCAATAATCTGTGTGATAATGTCACACTGTGCTACAATTAGGACATCGAGTATTATGAGCTTGCAGAGGAAGGGAGTTAAGGAGCTTTAAGACAACTTCCTGAGGAGTACCCATCTTTGAAGAAATACAAAGGAAGAAGTCTCTGCCAAGGAAATCAATTGCATAAGGGATTTCCAGGAAGAATGTATGGATGAAAGCGCCAAATAACTTGCACCTCTCTAGGAAACACCAAGTGCCTCATTTAGTTGGAGCCTCAACTTTGAGGAGATGGGGAGGGGAGGAGTGGTGAGAGGTGTTCCTAGAGAAGAAGACAAAAGCCATAAAGAACCTCTTCTACTGTGGAGTCTCAGGGGGAGTTGCTATTAAAAGATGTTAATTAAGCAGGGCATTAAAACCATCCAATGTGAAGGCTGAGATGTTTGTAGTTGTGGAAAATGTTTTAGAGATGACAGTGAGCATGAAAAAGCCAGCCAAGTGGCCATTGTAATGACCCCTAACAAGAGGGTGGGGTCAAGCCCTCATTCTCTTTGCACCATAGACAGTACAGTTTTCAATTGAGAGTATGAACCCATGCTGTTTCTTCTCTGGCTCTCATCATATAACCAGCTGAGAGAAGTTACATTTATGGAAAAATCATCTAGTAGGACATCTAGCTAAGCACTTGTCTATGTTTTCTGAGTCCTATCCTTGAATTACGTTGCATTAAAAATTATTAGTTTAATCCTTTGCAGGAAAATCTCTGCTGATTTTGATTATGCTATTGTTTTAGAAAATTGTATGTTTGCTATTGGATTTCTTTTGGCAATATGACTCATATGCTGCGTGTGTCCTATATAAGATCTTGTGTAATATATAATATGTTTTAGGATGTAGAAAGAAGAAAAATACTTTCAAAGGTTGAGATTCTCTTTTTATTTGAAAATTAATTATAAAACTTACCATTTTTTGTTTTTGTTTTTGCTGGTTGTCATGAAACACAGATCTAGTCCCCTTCTTCCCTGCTAACCAGAAGCACTAATTTCACCTTCAATAAAGTATAGATGCTGCCTCTTTTTCTAAATGTCTTTTATAATAATTAACCCACGTCTACTTTGAAAGTAGATAATATATAAATATAAAATAAATTATATCATAATGTCTTCATACTGGGAATTCCTAAAGAAAAGCCAAAGCCTGAGTCTCACCCATACTTTTCCTGTAGGAATGAGGGACTATAGCTGCTGATACAAAGGACCAGCTTCACCCATGGCTGCATATGGAACTGAGGAAGGTCCTAGCTGCTTTCTGCAGCTACCAGCATCCAACACCCTGCATCAAATGCACTCAGCACATGGGAATTAGGGAAAGTCTCCCTACATATTATACCATATATTTTCATAGATGAAAAATTATGTCAAAATCACAATGTTAGTGTTAGGCTATAGTAACATTTCTGTCCTACTTAAAAGAGACCTATTTTTTAAAGGCAGGAAACCTATTTTTGTGATAATGTTGTGAAATTCTTTCTCTACTCAAATAACAGGAATTTATTCATTTTTATCCACCTCCAGAGCATCTTAAAAGTGATGGCTACTCCACAAATGTATTTTTCTAAAAAAATTTACTGCACATCAATAATATAAAAGCATAACATGTTTACCACATTACCAAATGTATTGTAAGTTAGAAAGCTATTATGGAAGCCGGGTGGTGGCGCACGCTTGTAATCCCAGTACTTGGGAGGCGAAGACAGGAGGATCCAGGTTCGCCGCCAGACTCAGCTACTTAGTGAGGTCCTCCGCAACTTAATGAGACCCTGTTTCAAAATAAAGAATAAAAAATAGGGCTGGGGGTGGAGCTCAGAGGTAGAATGCCCCTGGGTTCAACCCCTATACTGCAAAAAAAAGAGAAAGCTATTATGGTATACTGTGAGTTATTTTTAATCAAATCACTTGAAGCTATTGTAGAAATAATTCTTAATGATTACAAATTATCAAGTACAATCCTAGAAAAATTTGTTTCAACATTAATAATTGAATAAATTTAAGTGTCATTATTTAATTTTGTCTAAGAGGACTTACCATAAGCCACTTATGGGTAGGTATGCTATGTATTTTTAAACATATAGCCCAGAAAGCTACAAGTAATGCTGTGTAAACAGCCAGTGTCCAAGGAGAATTAACTCTTGCATGGAATAGACTACCTTCTATCTTCCAGGCAGGCGCACATCTACACTGAATTTAGGCTGAAAATATTAGTTGGGTACTATCATTCAGCTACAACTTAATAACAACACCCAAAGGGTTTTGCTCATCCCATTTATAATTTTACAGCCAACTAAATGATACCCATGGTGCACCATAGATTGTTCATTTTTTCTTGAACTGTTCTAACTTAAAATATATGTGTCCCTACTTCCTGATTGAATTTTTCCCCTGAAATGAATCTATTGCCCCAGTGTTAGGTGTGCCTGAGAGAGGTACTAACCCATTTATGGTCTCAGATTTATTGAGCTATTTCTCCTCTAATTCCCTCTTCAAAGGGGCTAGTTTTCCCTCTGACCTTGATCTTTCCTGAACAAGTCATTATAAAAGAGAAATGTGGGAAACTATGAAAGATTTTTATTTTAAAAGTAGGAGACTCCTTCATCAAACATTAGGTTTCCTGAGAAATTAGGTCCCCAGCCCCCATATGTTTCTCTAATGCTACTTGTGTTGTTTTAGCTAATACTAATACAAGAAAAATATTTCTGGCAGAAGCATCAGTAGTAAAAATAATACTTAAATCTTTTTTCCTCTTGCTATCCTGAACCTTGCTGTTAACTCTTTAATCCTAAGTGGGCGCTGCCTAAGTATTTAAAATGTAATTAATCAGGCCATTCAATAATGAAGAAAAATTGAAAGGAGAAAATGTTGATTCTAATAGGACTAAAGAAAACACACCACAATTCCCATTATTAGAGGTAAAGTGTTGATGAAGACAAGAAAAGCATTAAAACCTAGGAAAGGATGAGCTGTGGAGGAAAGGGTGAGGAATGAGCAAAAAGGAACTGCTACTATAGTAAAGAAATGTTCTTTTGGAACCTGTAAGGTCATCAGGGAGCATAAAAATACAAGGGCCTATGAAAGGCTTCCTTGAAAAAAAATACATGAAATTAATGAAGACTAAATTAAATGGAAGGATTAAGAAATGTGGGCTTTAAGTGAAGCATGTAATAGCACTTCTACTCTAATTCAGTTTTATTTTAATACATATATTGAAGATTATATTAAACTAAATATATATACTCCAAGGTCTAAGTTAATTTATGCCATAGAAAAAGAATAATGAATACAGTTGGGGAAATACAATTTATCAGCTATTGAAAGAATACAGATGAATTTGAACTTAACTTTTGAAAGTTCTACACTATTTTAAGAGATACGATTGATGTTCCTCTGTGAGCTCCAGTTATGAAACAAAGAAACCCTTAATTAGAATCAGATGCAAGATTTCTTCCAATTGCCAATTTCAGTGTCCTGGAAAACACACATTGGTTCGGCATGAAGTCTTTCATGCACATGATTTTCAGTTAACATTCAGCTCAAAGAGGTCTGATATTTTTACTTTGAACAATTTGTTCTACTTGAGAAGTAAGGGCATGTTAAATGATAATCAAATTTGCAAGAAAATCCAGCAGAGCAATGAAATTCTTCCCATAATGCTCAGAGCTATTGGCTCCAGCCCTTTCTCAGCTATGAATCCAGAAAAGGCTTCTTCCCTCAGCAACTCGAAGATTGACCAACCAGCCTGAAGATTGCCTCACAAAAGCCAGGCAGCTGAGTGAACCTGACATATGTTCGTGTAGATCATATGATTTAATACATACAGTATCCCTATAAGGAGGGCCTTACAATTTGTCCCAGGTTTATACTCAAAAATACAAAATGGAGCCTGGGGCAAATGAAGTTCACACAGCATGAAACAGGAAAAAAAAAAGATATAAACAAGAGGTGTTAAGCTGAAAAGCCTATGTATTCCACAGTATGCTATCTGGATTTTATCTCAGCATCCTACGACCCCAACTCAGAAATAATCTAGACCCTCAGAATTTTGGTGAGTCTGTCCATGAAGTCACTCTGTAGGGACACACTGAAATTAGGCATTCTATACAGGTTAAAAAATAGGAAAGTTTACATGCTATTGAATCTTTTTTTATGTTTCACGGGACCAGACATGATTTCCATATGTAAATAGCAATGTTTCGTGTGTGTTTCTTTTTTATTTTTCTCATATATTTGACTGATTGATCACAGATCTACATTGTACCATTAACTTGTTATTTTAAGTTATGCATTTATTTATAAGTAGTGACAAAGTATCATTCACTAGAAGTTTGGGGATTTCTTGGTATCTTTTATAATGTATTGAAAGATGGCCAATGTGTTCTGCTCATCTGGCTTTCTTCAACCTGTAAGGACAACATGTTCTAAGCACAAGCCACAATTTTACAAGCAGAGACCTGAAATAAAAACATGAGTCACTGAAAATGTATAAGAATAGTGACTTTCTCTTCCTGCATACTACATAGACTTGGAAGAGCTCATTGAAGGAGTAAAAGAATTCCCCATTAGTCAGAGAAAATAATTTACTAAACCATTAGCATAAGAGTGAACAACATCACTTCAAAATGGCACATCACATCTCTGGGAGGACATCTTCTTAATGAAGCACGAGGATTTGGAACCCTACCCTCTGAGACAGCAACCCCAGTTTTAAGCTTAGATGCACATGTAGAATGGGAGTTATTCATACCATGAATGTCCTGGACACTATGGGCATTCAAAGAGCAATAAGTCTCTAGTCATGTCCTGGGAAACTTCTTATTTACAAGGACAGACAGAAATTCAAACTATTATTATCATTATTATTATTATTATTATTATCATCATTATTATTATTATTACAGTATAATCTGATAAATGTCCTTATGAACTTATAACAATATTGGGGAAGGCAATACTGCAAAAAAATTGCCTGGAAAAACTTTCACAATTGAAACATGTTATACAGGCCGGGCGTGGTGGCACAAGCTTGTAATCCCAGTATTTGGGAGGCTGAGACAGGAGGATCGCAGATTTGTGGCCAGCCTCAGCTTCTTCCTGAGGCTCTACACAACTTAGTGAGACCCTGTTTCAAAATAAAGAATAAAAAATAGGGCTGAGGGTGTAGCTCCAAGGCAGAATGCCCCTGGGTTCAATCCTCAGTACCACAAAAGAAAAAAAGAAACATGTTATACAGTATGTGATGAAATAGTTCATATAAAAAAGAGAAGTAACAAAATACTAGGAATGAATCTGCCATATGACCCAGCTATACAACTCCTCCGTATCTTTCAAGAAAAAGCCAAAATACTAGAGTGATGCATGTATATCCATGTTTACTACAGCACAATTCACAGTAGCCAAATTATGGAACCAACCTAGGTGTCCATCAACAAAGGAATAGGTAAGGACAATGTAGTATATACACACAATGGAATTCTACTCAACCACAAAAAACAAAATCATGTAATTTGTGAGAAAATGAATGGAACTAGAAAATATTATGCTAAGTGTTATCAGCCAATCTCAGAAAGCCAAGGTTCCTGTATCTTCTCTCATATGTGGAAGTGAGAGAGAAAATAGGAAACAAAAGGGACCAATAGATGAGGAGAAAAACCAGTAGAATAGTGCAAGGGGGTTGGGGGAAGAAGATGGAGAGAGGGAAAAGGAGAACTGAGGAAGGAAACACTTCAAATAATGCTATGTCCATATATGAAGATATCACTACCGATCTCACTAACATGTATGGGAGGAAGGAATGGGGAGGGAAATACACCAAGAAATGTGTGCATGTATGAATGTATCACTTTTAACCTCACTATAATGTATAATTAGAATTCATCAATAAGGATATTTTTAAAAAATAAAAGGTAAGAAAAGAAACAAAAATGTAAAAGTAACACTCTGGAATGATAGTTTCAATGAGCATGAGAGGGGTAGGAGATGAAGGTGATGAAGAACATGCTTACTTTCATATACGTGCACAAAACTTTGCTTTTTAAAAAACTGGTTTCTGATCTTGTCAGAGACCCTAACCCAGAAAGTCTGAAGAGGGGCCTGAGAATCTGCTTTCTAGATTCACTTCAACAGAGTGAATTTGTGCTGGATGACTGCAAAACACACTTCGGAAAGTGTCATCCCGCAGCTTCAAGGTAGGAGGCAGTTTCTCCAGAACTCTCAGAGCCTGTGCAGATCTGCTGAGAGAATCAAAGGAACAGCCCAGTTTCCAACCCTGCTAGAAAATAGTTCCATTGCTTATCAACAGAGAATAGGCTCAAGGGCTTTAGCAACTATACCCTCAAGGTGGGAAAATGTTTCTACTAGGTTTAGAACAATAACTCTCCAATGTCAGTACACATGAGAATCATCCAAGAAAACCTGCTTAAAAATGCAGGTGTCCTACTCCCCACCTGCAGAGTTCTTGATTCAATAGGCTCAAATGATGACAAGGACTCTGGATTTTTAATGTCACACATCAGTGATTCTGATGCAGATAATTCTTTAAAGACAATGCAAAACATTTCTCCAATGGGATCCTTTACATTAAGGCTCCTGTCAACCTTTGTTAGACATCTTGTCTGATTTATAGCAGATCTACCCTGGTTTATTTTAGGCCCCAAGTGGCTACACACATTAAAGTTCACAAATAAAAGTAATAATAGATAAATTAATCTAGTATGACTATCCTTTACCTTTATATGATGATTACTTAATATACAAATGCTTTTCTTCTTCAGCATAATAATTACCTACATGAAGAGTCATTTTCTTGATCACTGTCCTATGATTTTCAGGTAATTACTGGGGGAAACCTATTTTCATTTATCACATTTACTTCTCAGTGAGTTGTGATCTCTAGCCAATTAGAGATTTGTTTCATTTGGGTGAATGGGTGCCAATTAGGTAACACAAGCCAATATTTAGAATCAGAATTCCCAATTAGGAGCTATAAAACAAAACAAAAATCGATGCACACTATAATAACTCAATTTTAAAGAAATTTACAACATAATTAGATTACTGGCTGCTCTGCAGGGATGGATTGTAAAGGTTCTATTTCTCATTAGCAAAACTTGAGTTTGATATTACTGCACTAAATCAGAAGGTTTCAATGTATCTTTTATTGAAAATATATCATTTATTAGCTCAACAAATTATGTCATTGGAGACCCAGAGTAAGAACCTAAGCTGTATATGCACTGCAAATGCGGGTATATTTGGGTAGGCATAGAAATGGCAGCACAATAGGAACCAGAGTTCTTAGTCCTGCCAGGAGTCCAGTCATCTTACAGTTGACTTTGGCTGTCCACTGGGATCCCAGCAGGAATCATGAAAGCAATAATCCTGTCTGTCTTGTTCACTTCTGCTTCCCCAGCACCCCACATTGAGTCTGACATATAGGACGTATTTAATAAGATATTTAAGTCAATCCCTCCCCCTGGAAAAACAATGACCACCATTTGTTCTCCCAGAGAGTGTCCCTAATGAAGGAGGAGAAAGATGCAAGATATTAGTGATCATGGAGGTTCATTCCTGGCGTATAGCCTAGGGAAACATGAATTGCATTTCTACGGAATTTCACTCAAAATAATTTTGTGCCAATTATGACTTGTTATAGTTAGATATAGAATGGCCCCTTAAAGGTCTCATAAATTGGTGTTTGGAGTTGATGTAATTAAGTCATGAGGGTTGTAATCCCAGCAGTGGATAAATCCATGGATTTATCTGGGTGGTGGCCTAGGCCGGTAGTGTGTGGCTGGAGAAGGTGGGTCCCTGGGGGTGTGGCCTTGGGAATTATATATGGTTCCTCTTCCCCTCACTCTCTCTGTTGCTTCTGGCCTCCATGATGTGAGGAGCACAGCCCATGTGCTCTCCCTCTCTCTGCCTCCCACCACCATGCCCTGAGATCCAAAGTCCCCGGCCTCACATGGACTGAACCTGAAACCATAAAAAAAAAATCCTCTTTCCTCTAAGTTATGTGGTCAATCTTTTAGATTATAGCTGTGAGAATGCTGACTGGAACAGAATTTGGTACCAGGGAAGTGGAGTTGCTACTATATCTAAGTCTGACCATGTGGATTGTGACTCTTTGGAAGTAGCTTTTCAGAGGAAATTGGAAGGGCCAGAATGTGGTTAGAGAGACAGACAGAGACTGTGCTCAGGAGATTTTTGGATGCAAAGATGACTCCATATGGAGATGGAGAAGAGGCCACATGTGTTACACTTTGGCAAAGAACTTATCTGCATTTTGCCCGTGTCCTGAAACTTTGTATGAAGCTGAATTTAATGATGGACTGATTAATAAACTCGTGGAGGAAATCTCAAAACAGCAAGATATCCAAAGATGAATATCGATGTCCACATTCAGCGAACTGTACACTGAATTTCGGGAGCAGAAAGTAAAGCAGAGATTTTATAGATTTTCAGTTTGGCCAGAAAGGCATATATAAAGCTGGGGCTCAGAGAGATGATATCATGGAAGGAAGTAAGATGGCTGAAAGGAAGGAGGAAGCAGTGGCCATGATGGAGGCTGGACCAGCAATGACCATGATGGAGGCAGCAGATGGATTGGGGCCAGTGGCCACCTGGATGGAGCGGGCCCAGGGACTGTGATTAAAAAAAGCCACATCAGCAATGAATAAAGAGGGCATGATTACCTTTTCTGTTGGTGGTGCATCTCGAGCCCACATAATGCTGGCTTTGCTAGAAAAAGGGGGCAGTGGAGGCTTCCCCCAGATTTCAAAGGAAGGCCTGGGAAGCCAGGCAATTTGTGGCAGGGTCAGAATCCCTGAAATCAGGCCCAAATGGGTCACTTTGTGAAGCTGTGGGGGTGAAACCAAGGTTGCAAGAAAAATCCCCTAGATTTAGAAACTCCAGAAACATGAATGACTGTGAGGAAAATCTGTAAGCTAAGAGCCATGGAGCCAGACTGGAAGAGGCAGTAAACCATCCATTGCAATCAGTCAGGATTCAGGGTTAAGGATGCCAAGGCCCCTTGGAGATCTATTCTCACTGCCATGTGCCCCGAATGCCAGAAATGGAGCTGGAGATCTAATGCTTGCCCTGCCAGATTTTGTTACTGTTTCGGTCCCATCGCTTCTTCCTATGATTCTATTCTTCCCTTTGGTAATGCAAATGGTTACTCTATGCAGTTGTATATTGGATGCATGTAACTTGCTTTTTATTTTGGTCTTCATTGTCCTTTACAGGGACTCACAAGAGTTCACTTTGAGTCTCAAAGGAGACTTTGGACTTTGGGATTTTTGAATGATGCCAGATCTGTTAAGACTATGGTAACTCTTGGAAATGGACTAAATGCATTTTGCATTCTGAACTGAGCATGAGCTCTTCAGGGCCCAGGGGCAGAATGTTATAGTTAGATATAGAATGACCCCTTAAAGAGCTCATAAATTGGTGTTTGACATTGATGTGAGTGAGTCATTAGAGTTGTAATCCCAGCAGTGGATAAATCCATTATATTGGATTTATCTGGGTGGTAGCCTAGGACAATAGGGTGTGGCTGGAGGGGGTGGGTCCCTGGGGGATTATATATGGATCCTCCTCCCCTGACTCTCTCTTTCTTGCTTCCAGCCTCCATGACGTGAGAACAAAGCCTTGCACTCTCCCTCTCTTTCCCTCCTACTGCCATGCCCTGAGATTCATGGTCTCTGGCCTCACATGGACTGAACCCAAACCATAAGAAAATAAATCTTCTTTCCTCTAAGTTACATGGTCAGTCTTTTAGATTATATCTGTAAGAATGCTGACTGAAACATGACTTGAGTTTTTTAAAAAACTACTTATAAATGTGATTGTCATTAATACCATTTCTTTTCCCCTGGCTCACTTTTAAAAAATAATATATTTTAGACTCAATGCCTCATAAAAAGGGGATTTTATGTTGGAGTGAGTATGGCAGCAATAACTTTTATAGTTATCCTTCATGAGGAGCTCCAATTCTTTTTTCCATGTTAAAGGAATATACTAGTTCATGCAAAATGGTTATAATCACTTGTAAGGTTTTATTAAGTGACCCATACCATTATTTATGAAAATATCCAGGAAATTAAATGACAGATATAATAAACTTTTTCAATCACACTGAATTTAAAAATAGCATGTAAGTAGTTGACTCTATTCAGTCTGCTATAATAGAATACCATAAATTGGGTAGCTTATGTACAATAGAAACTAATTTCTCACAGTGCTGGGGACTGGGAAGTCCAAGAACAAGATGCCCTAAGATCTGGCATCTGATGAGGTCCGACTCTCATAAATGGCACCTTCTGGCTGTGTCCTCACATGATACAAGGGGTAAACATGTTCCCATGGGGCTCTTTTATAAGGGCATTATGCCAATGCCCTGATGACCTAATCATTTCCCAAATACTATATGCTTAGCATATGTGAAGCCCTAGGTTCAATTCCCAACACCAGAAAAAGAAATTATTTATGCTTACTGAAGTTTTCATATCCTCTTAAAATCTCCTTCCTCAGGATTTTAAGAGGATATAAAAACTTCAATGGTTTGCTTCAGAACCTAGGGTTTTACTGAGTTCTTTCTCAATGGCCCTTTTCACAGTCAGGAAAAGATGGCAATTACTCAAGGATAAATACCTTAAAAATCACAAACTCCAAAGCAGACTGTTCTCCCCTCCCTACCAAGTGACTTTCTCACACTCTCCATTGCTCTTCAGAATGCACCATGGTAAGAAGCTGATTTTCATAATCTTCCCAGAGTATATGAGAAACAACAATAATAGTAGAATAAAAATGTAAAAGGCAGAAAAGTACTTTTATGCCTCTGTTAACTCTTGCCTCTTCCACTCTCTATACAGAAAACAAAATAAATAGATTTGTATAATAAAAATTGCATGTAATGCCGGTATGTTTTAAGGATAAAAAGGTCTATATACAACTGTGATTGAATTTAATATCATAAGAAAATTATCAAGATTTGTATAAGGGTACTGACTCACTAGGATTACTCCCTACCCAACATGGCTTTAATAATTTAGCCCAACATATGATTATATTCACAAATACTGAATGAGTCAAGTTTTCTTCTGTTAAAAAAAAAAGAATGGGCATTATGAGTCATTATATCATCACAAATTGATGCTTTGTTTTGAATATTGCAAGCCATAAAATTGCAAATGACACAATGCAAAAGAGTTGTTTTAAAAATAATCATTGACAACCAATTAACAAAATAGCCATATAAATCTCGAATATTAAAGACTTTGGGGGAAAAAAGAATTCAACAAAAATCCCCATGTTCTTGAAAATACATTTCTTTTCAAATCTTTTGAAAGAGATAATGAGAGAAGATGAATAAACGCTCTTATTCTTTCAGTCAGATCTATTATGATTCTTATCTAAAAAGACATGTAGTGAAAATAACACTTGCCTTTCATTTGTCTAGCATAATTAACTAGCTTATTATATTCCAGAAAAGTTTTATGTATCTTCTCATCCTGGGCTTAAAAAAAGCCTTGTTAGTTAGAACAGTATATTATGATACCCATTTGGGACATATAATAATAAGTAAAGATAAGAAAGTAACAGCTTGGTAAAAGCAAGTCAGATCACTGTCATTTAATCTTTTAAAGATATGTATTAACCACTTGTAATATTCATAGCATTGGACTACACCCTCTGTAGGAATCAAAGAAATGTGTAAGCAACCATGGCCTCCTATATCCCTCAGTAACTTCCAGTTCACTTTATCCTTTCCTTTGATCCATGTGGCCTCAACAGGGAAAGACCAATAGTTACAGATGGGAAGGACCCAGATAACTTTAACAAACTTGTCTCAAGTCATTCCACTTTTAATAAAGTTGCACTGTTTCAAATCCCATTTCAACATAACCATTTCTCAAGTCAAAAGAATCTAAACACTGTGAAAAATATAAATAGAATTCTTGCACATTTTCACATGCAAAACATACTGGGGGAAATATTCATTGAGATGATTAAGGAGATCAGATCTTAAAAGATGTGAACCATATAATTAAACATCCAGTGAAAAAGACTAGCAGCCAGCAATCTGCCACAGAACATTCACATTGGGTTCAAAGACGACTTAGTAAATCACTAAGTAATATAATTTGGAAAACTGTAATTGTTTTTTGGTTTGATTTAATGTACTAGGAAATGGGTCTGCATGACATTTCATTTCTGTAAATAATATGATATAGAAATCCTTACAACTTCCTTCACAAATTCTATATATGGAACTATAGTCTCTTCAAAAATCATTTGAGTAAATATGTAAAATTCAAGTGTTTGAAAAATTACAGCATTTTCTTCTTAAAAGATCTAAGTTGGGTTTCCTAATTTAAGTGTGATCAAAAGATTTCCAGTGGGTAAGCTTGTTTTTTTTAGAGTAAGATACTCCCTCCTGAAAGTGAATTAACTATTTCTTCCATAATGTTCATTAATTTATCTTCACTGGCAATTCTTCACAAGTATATATCCATTTTCCCATTTCAGAAGCATATGACTACAGGCTCTTCAAACACAGGAAGTAAGGCCATCTCATTTCCAAACACAGATTCTTGTCATCATTCTAAAACACTTAAGAATGTCCTGGAATGGAAGCAAAATGCTATAGCAAGGAAAAGGAAGAGAATCAAAATTGTGTTTGGAAAAAACACAACAACTTCTGAAAGTTGTCAATATTCTATGTAACACTCTAATTTGGGAGGGGGAGACATGACTGCACACTCAATGTAATTTTGCAAAAGTACCCAACCACCTAGGAAAGTGAGTCAGTATTGTTATTAGGAACCCTGAATAGAGAATTCATTTCCATATTCATGTTTGCCTCTTATGCACCTAAGAACAGAACCATCACTGTGCTGTTCTTTTTATAGTAAATGGCCTATTACTTAGATCCTGTAAAGTAGCTCTAAGTTCTAGAGGGGTAATATCCTAGTTTTCTTCATCTGAAACTTCTAGTCCAAATATGTGTATTGGAAGATTGCTTCCCCCTTGATAATTTAGTTTGGAAATTTAGTTCACACATTTCTAGAAGTTACTGAAATGTGGGTGGATTGTGCATTTCTTTTAAGTTGGTGTATTAGTCAGCTATCCACTGCTATAACAAATAATGCAGCATTCTCTGAGGCCGATATTATACTTGTTACTGAGGAAGAAACAAAGTAGTAAATGCATTTTAAAATCTGTATGAGAAAATACATTATGATTGAGCCTTTGCAAAGGAATAAGTACTTAATCAAAAATAATCATAAAAGTTCCCCTTTAAGAAAATTAATGTCAATAATTATTTTAATGTATCAAAATACCAGACATGAATAGAAAAGATGAAGTGTCCCGTGAATATTATATTTCCAATGTATTTTAAAATTCTGCTCATTGTCATCCCACATTTTTTACATTGCTCTAAACCTTAAATTTAGTCCTGCACACATTCTAGCATAATCTAAAATTCTAACCCACTCATATATATATTAATAACTACACTCTTTGGATTCTACATCTATGATATAAGATATTAGCCATACAATTACTAAATATGGACAAACATCTAATGCCAAGCACTTCTTGTACTAGAGAACATCTTTTATTTAGAAACATATGCCTCATGCAGATGAACCTGTGATTCTTGAAATAAGTTAAATAAATTTTTTTAACAATTTTCCTTCATGCTGCTTGTTTCTTGCCAGATAAATTATCCATATTAATAGCTTAGGTCAGGATTAATTTCCTTCTCAAAAGTTGTAGAAGTTAACTACTCTGGGAAAAGAACCTAATGTTAATATCTTCAATACCTTAACACCCTTTCAAAAAATGTCAGAGTGGGGCTCAGGGAAGGCTGGGAAAAACATAGATCAGAGATGCTGACCCTATTTTACGAAGATGAGGAAGGAAGAAGCAGCCTTTTCTTAATAGTGTTAGCTGCATAGAATAACCAGATCCCATCCTCTTCCTTCCTTCCTTCATGCATCCCCTTTTCATTCATATCTTTTTTTTTTTCTATAGGTCCAGATGCTACTAGAACTTCAAAAACAGAATGGGCTCTTTTATGACAACATACAAATAAATCAAGTTATGACATTTAGAATTCCAAGCTTGGTATTCCAATCAAGTATATGAATCCTGAATTTAAAAATGTAATTATCTTTGTCTTGCTTTTAGAATATAGTGTTATTTCAAATCTGAAAAATATCCCAGGATTCCAATGAATCCAAAAGCATACATCCTCACCTATTGACCAGTATCATAATTCCCTTTAAGGGTGGAAGTTTCTGTTCTTTTTTTTCTATCCTGTGGGGAAGAAAGAATAGGACAAAATATTTAATGTGTGCCAGAAGAGAAAAAAACATGGGAACACCAAATGTTGAGAGGAAGCAGGTATCTTATGAAGACTGCAGCTACAGAGAGGTTTTAGGAAATCTTCCTGCTCTCTGATGAGTACCCCCCTTTTTTATTGTTTGAACTTTGAAAATGTACTTCTGTCTTCCCGAAGCCATAGCAGTGAGTGGTCTATTCTGTTTGTGCCTCGGTGTCTCTGAACAAGGATAAATTATAACTGTGATCCAGTATGCAGAAGAATCCAAAGCCCACCTCTATCACTGAATTGTGTGCCTTAGAAAAAGCACAGTGCCTCTGAGCATCAGTGGCTGCCGTGTGTGAGGATGGTATAAAGCATTTAGACTCACTACTAAAGTAACTGAGACAGTGTGTAAATGCACTTAATACATCTCTGCCACCAGGCATGAAGTTAATGTGTTTTTTAATCTACATTTAAGTACAGTACAAACCTTCCCTAATCCCCTCCCAATCCATGTTTGGTTCTTCCTCCTCTCTTTACATAATTCCTACAAATCACCTGCTCTATCTTGTTATATAATAAGACTAGCTCTAGGTAAGTAAACAAGCAACCAAAAATGGTTGTTTTATCTAAAAGTGTTTTATTGTATCTAAAGTGTTTTATTGGTGCCTAGTATATACTTGGAGAACAATGCATGTTTATTAAAAAGGCTAACAAAAGCAATGGGAATTAGACATCTCACATTCTGTAACTTTTTTGTATTTAATTGAATTGAATTGAATTGCTCTGGTGACTAGAAGATAAATAATGCCAGAAGAGCAGTATTTGAACTCCCTGCTTCTGAAGGACATGTCCATGAACTCTTTTACCTGCAGAACTGATGGTATTGTTTGTCAAACATGCCCATGGGTCTTTGTTTTGAGGAAAGATTTAACCATTGGAATGTTCTGGATACATGAAGATGAGGGAAAAGGAGAGAAAACTGTTATAAAACATCTAAGATGGGATTTTAAATTTATATGAGTAATCTGTAAGAGACAGAGTGAAGGACGTATAGAATAAGATAATAAATGTGAGGAGATATAGAAACTGCAGAATCAAGAAAGGAGAGATGAAGGAGGAAAGAGGAAGAAAACATCACAAAAGTGAGAAAGTCCTAAAGAATTTTTAATAGTGATGTCTAACATGCATTTTAATTTAATTTTAAGTAAGTAATCTATTTGAGTATTTGAAAACCAGAACAATCTAGAACAACTATACAAGTCAGGCATGGTGGCACATGCCATAATCACAATACCTGAGAGGCTGAGACAGAAAGAGCTCAGGTCTGAGGCCAGCCTCAGCAACTTAGTGAGGGCCTCAGCAACTTAGTGAGGGCCTCAGCAACTTAGTGAGATCCTGTTTCAAAATTTAAAAGATAAAATAGAGCTGGGGGTGTAGATCAGAGGTAGAATGTCCCTGGGTTCAATCCCTAGTACCGAACAACAACAAAAAACACACAAAACACTATACATGACCAGCCTTTTATCTACTCAGTTTATAGATACAACCCTCTCCATCAATAACCCACATTCTAGGTTTTTAGAATTTCTTCTAGAGGTACTTTAAAGAAATGAGAATGTACTCATATTCCTTTACTTTATTTATTCTTTGTGGTACTGGAGATTGAACCCAGGGGCATTCTACCACTGAGCTACACCCCCAGCCCTATTTTATTTTTATTTTGAAACAGGGTCTTGCTAAGTTACTGCATGCTGACCTCGAACTTGCAATCCTCCTGTCTCAGAATTCTAAGTACTAGGATTACAGGCATGCACTACCATGCCTAGCTATTCACCCTTTTTATGCAAAAGGTAGCATATTATGAAAATCATAGTGAATGTTGATAGTTTTTTACTTTAAATATGCTTTGTGGAATTTTCCATATTGGTAGTAACAAATTCCCCCTCTCTCTTAATAGCTGCATACTATTCCACATTATGGGTGTAACATAATTTATTTAACAAGTTTTTGATGAATGGAGATATGGCTTGTGCCCAGTCTTTCACAATTTTATATAATGCTTCAATGAAAAATTTTTTGCAAGTAACTTATGTGCCAATATTTCTGTATGATAAACCCCTCAAAGTCTACCTGCTAGATTAAAGCATATATACCTTTATATTTTTTGATAGTCCCAATTTTCCATTTATAGTGGTTAAGATGTTTGTAATGCATACACTTTTCATTACTCTAAGCCTTCAAAAAAACTCTAGATTGCAGTGTTGGGTTAATTCTTTTATGGGGAATTAAGTAATGGGACAGCAGAAAGAACTGGGGCTTTCATACTTCCTTGCTGAGTGCAAAATTTCAGTAATGGCATTGTGTGAAACACGAACCACCACCCCAGCTTCCATGAGGAAGTGGGCAGGGAAGCCTCCAGCTGGGGTTGGAGCAGCATAGAAACAAGCTATAACATAGGTTGCCTCCCCTATTCAGTAATTATAGAAGATGAGGTGGGCCTTTGAAGAGTTTGCATGCACTTTTGTTTAAAGAACACCATTAAGAGAATGTTCAGGCATGTATTAATATTCTCTCCATGATTCCCTACTTATTACTAATACAAGTTTAATTAAGAGTCCCTTCCTATATGGAATCTTCCATTAAGCATGGCATATTTTGCTACCAACATTACAAAGAAACATAATTCACCTTCAAGTAAACTTTTCCTAGAGCATGATTTCAAATGGGAATAAATATCTACTTTCATAAAGTCTTCGCATGAGACTATTGGTTACTGTAATAACTAAATTTGACTACAATGTAAGTGGTTTCTCAAATGGCCTTTTAAGATATTGAAGACATAATAATGAAGACCTTTTTGGAAATCTTAACATTATTCTTGAGAAAATAAGATGAAAAGTTATTATTAGATCCAGTAAAACTTGTACTTTTTAAACATCAATAAAAATATGATTAAGATCTATGAATTTTTTCATGGTTGATTTTGCACCCACTTGAGGAAAATTAATACCTAGAATTTTAAGCAAAACACCTTCCCTTCCACTCACTCCCAATATAACAGAAATTTAGGAAAGGTGGCTCCATCAGAGGCTTCCAAAGTTTTTCATTTCTATAGATTTAAAATTGTGTTCTTCACATTCCAAGGGTTCCATGAAAATACTTCAGGGTTTCTACTAATATTTGATTTGAATTTCTCTTTTAAAAAAATTATATTTTTAACTGTAATAAAAAGTAACATGTAGTTTATACATGCCAGAAAACATTAACACAATGGTGACCACCATCCATTAACCCATGCTATCAGGTTATTTATTTTGGAATAAAACTGGTAATAATTTACTATTTCTCTACCTATCTGTGAAAGTCTTATAAAGTTATCATTAGTTGGAATGGTTGTTGATCCGCAATAGCTTTTTCTTTTTAATTCAAGCCTCTGCTTGTACCCTGAAAAAAACAAGCTCATACACACCAGAACTTTACCATGCTCAACTGAATGCCAGGTGTGGCTCAAGTAAACTGTCCTTCCTGTATTCACCCATGGAAGAGCAGCCAGCAAAAACATGAAGCATTGGTTTTACTCTTCTGAGAGAATATTATACTATGAATAGTTTTAATACTAGACTGAAGTATTTCTTAAGTGCTTTTCTATTTATGACTTTTTAATATTTTCCTCAGTAAAATGAAATATCTCTTGAAACCAAAATTGGACTATTGTTTTCTTTGTTACTATGGTTATATAGAAACTGTGCTGTACAGAAAAGCACTAATTCTAAAGAAACTGCTTTCAAAAGTGTTGGTAAGGAGTTTGGGGTGTAGCTCAGTGGTAGAACCACAATCAATAGATAATAAATAAATAAATAAATAAATAAATAAATAAATATTTTAATATATATTTACCCATTAGAATAAAGTTCTGTTATAAAATATGGACTTTCCTAAATAGTTATGAGTAATGAGTTTCAGAATTTACTGTACCAGGCTAAAAGTCATTGGTTATAAGGGGCAAAAAGCCAGTTCAAGTATATCAAATGAAATAACACTATCGTTCTGATAAAGAAGCATGTTAGCTTAATATCTGCCATTATAGCATAGTTATATTATTTTTATAATCTTGCTAATAATTTTAATATGATGTGAATACTTTATCTTACACAAATAAACTCAATGTAACAGTGATTTTGACTTTGGCTCTTTAAAATGAGAGATAAAATTTTAAAAACTTCTGTATGCCAAAAAGAATAATTTTCATTCATTTGAAAGTCCATTAGAGGCAAGCCCTAAGATACCTAAGACTTTAAAATAATATACAAAACATTACAAGATAGACCTTAAAACTATTTTTAGCTAAACAGTAAAGATGTACAATGAATGAGGAACATATTCATCAATTTTCTTCTATTAAACATTTATGAATTAAAGAATTCTAGCAGCTGTTAGATATTTTAATAGAATCAACTTTGAAACCCAAATGCCTTACTATTGTTTAAAATTCACATTTAGTATTATTTAAATGATAAATTGGTATTATTTAAAAATAAGTTGAAGTAGAGAGATGAGAAATTAAAATAAATAAAAACAAACCAAAAAATATTATTCATGTATCCCAGGTGTCGGCTTGCTTGAATTATCTGTCTGGTTTTTCTATCTGTGTGAACCATTAATCTATAAATCCCCAAGGAAATCCACTCAAAGATAAGCATTAATGGGTCACGAAAGTGTTCCTGGCAGTCTGGATGAAATGGAGGGGATTTCACACACCTCCACAGAGTCTTAAGTATTCTCACTAGAAAATTGGGTTCTCTCCTAGATTAACCTGGCAGTTTACCACTGAAAAAACTCCTCTTTTCTCTTCAGTTCATGAACAACATCTAACCTATGGGTTCCTCCTTCTGAAGGATAAACAGAAATTTCCTTGGTTCAAGGAGAGAAGTTCCAGCCTGTTCTTGAGGCATCAGCCCCAGCCAGCCAAGACTCAGGCCTGGAGACTCAGCTTCTATCTGAAAGCAAATTTACCAAAATATCTCCACTAACATAGCTTTCTGCCGACAATAAATTCTGTGCCAGGATTTAGCATTTTCTGGCTGCTGTGCCAATAAAACATAGAGATAAATTGGATGCTGGGCTTCATGTAAGACTGCAGCAATCACATTATCCCATCTGTGGAGTACCCTCTTCTCTTATCATTGGTTAACTTCTTCATATCAAGCTTCTCCCTGAGTTCTCATCTAAAAATGGGTGGGAGGGAAGCTGCTAAAATAATAAAGCAAATAAAAATCAAACCCCTCTGGTTGTATTCCAGGTACTCATTTGGTTGGTGGAAAAGCAAAAGTCCAAACAGTTAAATGATTTTTCCAAAGTTTCATAGGTTATTAATGGTATGAGCACTAGTAAAACATTTTAGGCACTAGTATAAATACTTGGTGGTTATGATAAGAAATATGGTTGCTATTTTAAGTATCTCTAAAAAGGGACAGATAGCTAAAAGGAAATCATCCTTCTACCATCCTGAGTACCCAACTCAAATGTGTTGAAGAAAACTAGGGCTAAATTGGGGAAGAAGGGAGATAAATTACTCAAAAGACTAGAGACTCAATTCTGCTCCCACTTGTCAGAATAGAAAACCTCAACATAAATAAGACCTTGGGTAGAAAACACAGAGTAGCCTGGACCTTGTCTGAATAGTGGGGAAAATAGCCCTAGCATGAGCTCTACTCTTATTCTTCCTAATAAATCTTAAAGCAAGTCCCCAAAGGCTCAACTCATTTCTAGTTAAGTATATCCCAGAACAAAGCTTAAAAATAGTTATAGAAATTTTAAAAATAGATTATACATATAAAATGTAAGATTTGTAATGTCTGGATTTCAATATTTTTAAATTACCAGATTTTCCAAAAAACAGGGAAATGGAAATAGATAAATCTACAAAACTAATCCAAAACTGACATGGCTTAGGATTGGCAAACAAGAGAATTAAAAAAGATACAACTTTATTCCATGTGTCAAAAAATTGAGATATGAAGATATTAAGACAAATTAAACTTATAGAGATAAAATCAACAATGTATATAACTCTCATACATTGTTAGTAGGAATGTAAAATAGCATATTCACTTTGGAAAGTAATACAATTGTTTCTTAAAACTAAAATACAACTGTCATTCAGCCATTTCACTCCACTTGTCCAAAGAAAATAAAAGCACATCCCAGATACAAAGTTTTACACATGAATGTTCATAGGCACTTTATTTCTAACAGCCTAAAGCCAGAAGCAGCCTAAATGCCTATCAAAATGTGAATATATACACTATCGTATAATGGATATTACCCAGCAATACAATAAATGAATTGATTCACACTACACTGATGAATCTCACATGATATTGTTGAATAAAAGATCGAAGACAAAAAATGAATACACAGTATCTGACTCCATGTGTATAAAAGTCTATGAATGAACAATGTACTGTCTAGTGCATTAGACAGTAGACAAACGGTCATCTATGAAGGAGAGAGTGGAGTATGGAAGGACAGAAGAGAGATTTCTAAAGGACAGGTAAGGAAACTTTTGGGTGAAGATGAATATGTCTATTATCTTGATTGAGATGTTTTTAAGGGTGTCTATGTCAAACCATATCAAGATGTATACTTAAAATATATATACTTTATTGTATGTCAACTATGCCTTAATGAATGCAATTTTGTTTCATAGCTTGATATAAGAATATTGGTTTATTTTTGCCCTAATTTTCTTCAATAATTTAAAAGATTCTGACCTTTACTTCGTACTGAAACTGAAAATAGAATATTCACACACACACACACACACACACACACACACACACACACACACACACCTTTCCAGATTAAAGCATAAATATATATTGCTATAAATTAATGATGTGTACTCCAAAAAAATCTCAGATAAAGTTGTTTGAGAAAGGACAAAATATAGGTGGGCATGGTGGCTCATACCTGTAATCCCAGAACTTGGGAGGCTGAGACAAAAGGATCATAGGTTCAAGGTCAGCCTGAGCAATTTAGCAAGACCCTCAGCAACTTAGTGAGACCCTGTTTCAAACTAAAATATAGGGGGAAAAAAGGACTGGGGGTGTAACTCAGAGGTAGAAGGCCCTTGGGTTAAATCCCCAGTACTAAAATTAAATTAAATTAAAAAGTAAAGACAAAATATGATGTTTTGTTAATCCTTCGCAAGCACAAAGGGATAGTGCAACAAATAAATTGTTTAATCTACGACATGTATGATTTGTTTCCCAGGTGGCTTTAGAAAATCATGAAAATACTCTGTATTAAGTAATTCTTTGAAAAGAGCCTGTGTATGATTTTATATCAAAAAGCACTTACAAATTTTAAATGAAGCTTACAATGTTTATTGCAAGAAAATTCCAGAGGGGGAACTGAATCTGCAGATTGTGTTTAGAAAGGTATTTTTAATCAAATTCAGAGAAAATATATCAGTCAAGATCATTGCTAAAGCTAAAATTGTGCACTAGCAACAAAGAGGAGTCCATATTATAACATCTGTTTTATTCTGAAATTGCTCAGATTCTTATTTTGGGGCAAACTGAGGATTTTAGTAGTATCATTTGCAGCAATATGCACATCCTAAAGACCATCCTTAAATATGATATTGTCACCCTATATCAGTGTCATTTAAGTATTCGTTATGCAATCTTGATCCCTTTAATCCCTATGGAGCGCAGTTATTTCATTCTATATTCATACTTTTCTAAGCAGAAGTGTTTAATTTAAGTAGTGTTAACAATAGTTGTTGCAGTATGTAAGGGCGGCACAACATCAGATTAGATTGGAAACTCAGACAGCACTGCTGGCTAATTCTGATTCCACCCATGGCATGCTTCATCTTTTAGAGGGAATCAGGTCACCTGGCCACCAACCTTACCATGTTGTCTCTTTCTACATGTCTGAGAAATAGTTAAAGTGGTACACAATTCACCACAAAGATACAAAGTAATTATTATTTTTAAATATCACATAAATAGATAATTGTTTAACATCAGAAAAATGGTGAGAAGGGGTTTGATCTTGGCATGAAAACAAAATGTAATTTGATTCATGAGCTTAAAACTGGTAGTAACAACGATTAAAATCATTTTTATCTCATACAGTCTACCTAATTTGTACAGCAAAGGATTTTGTAAATTGATGAGTCAATACAACTCCTTTTGAAGTTTAAAACTGAGTACCTGAGGGCCTCATCTTATTATACTCTGTAAGTTTATACATCAATATACAAGTCCACTTTCTAGGACAAAGAAATACCATTCTGAAACTGAAAAGACATTTTTCTTCACTACTTCATAAATTTCTGGATGGCACATGTTCTTATTCTTCCTTATCCCTAAAGCCTTTTATAGTAGACTCACAATAATAATCTGCTGACTTTGATAAATGCATGAAAAGGTTCTTAACAGTATCCCTTCCTGCGTGTTTATTGTGAAACTGAATTCTGGAAGCAGCAGGTTTATTCTGTGCCAAATGTACTTGAAATTGTTATGTCTGTCTAATGCTCAATAGCATTGTCACAGAACACAAAAAGCAATTATTTTATATTTCAGTCCTCATAAAAACCATGTGAGTGGTGGTATTATTAACTGCTCCTGAAAGAAGATAAAATGGAGACTCAGAGGTTTACCCAAACCACAAATTAAATAGCAAGTGGTGAAATGAGTCAGAACCTAGTCTCCTTACTCAAATCCAATGCCATTTCTACTGTAGTATGCTGCGCTATTCAGACTTACAGAAAGTTCTCTCTAAATTAGAGTAAATTATACTGAGGATTGTTGCCTCTTTAAGAGATTTGGTTGTTAGTATCATAAAAACAGCTGTGATATTAAGATACATATTAGTAAACCTTAAAGCACAGATATTGGAAAAACAGAAAAATTCCATGCTATTCATTTCTAGTCCCTATCATTAAAGTGCATTTATTTCCACAATATGTCTGTATTGATGTTTCAATAAATATTTGAACGATGATAAAATATTGTCAAAACAGATAGTATGTAAAATTATCTTCAGTATATAACTAGAAATGATCACTGATTTTTAATTTATTATAATCTAAAATTATATATGTGGAATTCAATTTCTCTATCCTAAGGGTTGCCTTGCACAATTTTTTTAAAAAAATGATTAATGCTAAAAAATTATTAAGCATTAATGTTTACATAAATGTTTTTTCATATAATAAATTCAGTTTCAGGTAATTAATCATCATTATGCAATTTATAACATCTTAAAGCATTTTGTTTTGACTCTAAAATAATATTTCACATAAAAATACAATTTCCTATATTCTACCAAGTAGAAAATGATGAAAAACATGATTAAAAGGGAAAAATGATTACTAAAGAAGCAATTCTATCACAGATGGTTTGCTATCTAACTGCACACATTCTTCTCCTGAGACTGATGATATTAACATAATTCTACTTACTAAATTACATGTAAGACATCAATTTTCACATCTTCACTGGTCCAGTATAAATGGGTGACCCAGTCTTTATGCAATATAAGATTTCCTATATCCTTTCATTCTTATTTCATAATCCCTACCTAAATTGGCATTACAAGTCCACCATTATCTGGCTATACCCTAGTATTTTAGCTTTACATTCTATTCTTTTACTCTTGGGTACTTTGTAGTCTAGCCAAACTAGAATGATATATATATGTGTGTGTGTGTGTGTGTGTG
>PVJS01029983.1:0-24401 GCA_004027185.1 Glis glis
GCGGAGGGCCTCACTAGGTAGAGAGAGAGAGAGAGAGAGAGAGAGAAAGAGAGAGAGAGAGAAGAGAGAGAGGAGAAAGAGAGCACGCGCGCGCGCTGAGGCTGGCTGCGAACCCAGATCCTCCGGTCTCCGCCTCCCAAAGTACTGGGATTACAAGCGTGCGCCACCACTCCCGGCTCATTTCTAATCTTTAGGAAGAATAAATCCTTATGATTTGGGCTATAAGGGGTTTGTGTGTGCATCTGTATATATATACTCTAATTACTTAAAGGAAATTCTCTTCTATTCCTGATTTTTGAGTTATTATCATAAATGAATTTTGCATATTAGCAAAAAATTTTTACATAATTTTATAATATGTGGATTTTCTTCTTCAAAGTATTAATTCAGTGGATTAACTTAGTTTACTCCTAGATATTAACCTAGTCTTACATTCCCATGAAGAAGCCTATATGATCATATTGTTTATTATTCTTTCTATATATTGGAGATTTAATTTGAAAATATTTCATGGAGGATTTTTTATTTGATGTTCATGATGAGTATAGTTTTAATGTTTTGTATTTTTCTTTTCTTATAATATCTTTGGTTTTTATATCAGGATAATGATGCCCTCATAAAATGAGTTGCGAAGTTTTCCTTTTCTGTTTTCTGGAGGAAATTATGCAGAATTTATGTTAATTCTTTAAATGTTTGCTAAAATTCACCAATGAAATACTTGGGCTTGCTGACTTCTTTTACAGAATGTTTTTAACTATGAACTTAATTTTTAAACAGTAATAGGACTATTTTACTTCATGTTAAGTGAGTTCTGGTAATTTGTATTTTTCAAGGCATTAGTACATTTTATCTGTTGTTTCATTTATGTGCACCGAGTAATTTGTAGGATTTATTATCCTTTTAACATCTGTGAGGTCTACAGTGATAACCATTTATTTATTCCTGATATTGGTAATTGTCTTTTCTCTCTTCTTTTTTCACTTTTGTTCATTCTTACTAACAACATCTATATGCTTTTGACACTTTCCAGAAAGACTTCCTACAATAAGCATTTATCATTTTATAAATAGAAATCTATTATAATAAAATTGTAATCTCATTTTAATTAAAAAAAAAAGAAAAAAAAAACAAATAAACACAAAGAATCAGTGCCATAGCCGGGCCTGGTGGTACATGCCTGGAAACCCAGTGCTTGAGGGACTGAGACAGGAGGATCACAGGTTCGAAGCCAGCCTTAGCAACTTAGTGGATTCCTCAGCAACTTGGCATGACCCTGTTTCCAAAAAAGAGAAGGGGGACTGGGGGAGTAGCTTGGAGGTGGAATGCCTCTGAGTTCAATTCCAGTACTAAAAAATAAATAAAAAATGAAAAGACTCAGTGCCATTGCCATCCAGGAGAGAGAAAAAGACATCGGTCCTGATTCTCAAAAGTCCAAGAACGAAATGCGCAGCATTCTTCAACATCGACTTCCTTACAAGACCCCTTTACCCTCCGAATCATCTGACCAGTACTGAGGAAGAAAAGAGTAAATGTGGAAATAATCCACCTGCACCAAACGGGCTCCCTTTGATACACTAATCTGACGGCCTGAAGTGCCTGGCTGTGGACCATTAAGGACACCTGGCCGTTGACACCCAGTGGTTTGTGCTTGAAACAATGACGGCTGTGTGGGAAGAGGCATGGGAGGGTGGCTTCCTAGCTAGGGGCAAAGAACACTGTGTGCCAAAAAAAAGAATTTAGGTAGTGTGTGTGTGTGTGTGTGTGTGTGTGTGTGTGTGTGTGTGTGTGTTAAAATAAACAGGATTTATCATATAAACAAAAAAAAAATAAAATAGGGCTGTGGGTATAGCCCAGAGTAGAAGGCCCGTGGGCCATCCCCAGTACCATAAAAACAAAACAAAAAAACCCAAAAATAAGCCAGGCATAGTGGCGCACACGTATAATCCTAGTACTTGGGAGGCTGAGACAGGAAGATAGCAGATTCAAAGCCAACCTTAGCAACTTAGCAAGACTCTCAGCAACCTAGCAAGACCCTGTTTCAAAATTTAAAAAAAAAGGGCCGGGCGTGGTGGTGCCAGCTTGTAATCACAGTACTTGGGAGGCTGAGACAGGAGGATCACGGGTTCAGCAAATTAGTAAGGCCCTCAGCAACTTAGTGAGACACTGTTTCAAAATAAAGAATAAAAAATAGGACTGGCCAGGCGCGGTGGCCCACGCTTGTAATCCCAGTACTTTGGGAGGCGGAGACCGGAGGATCCGGGTTGGCGGCCAGGCTCAGTGCGCACGCGCAGCACGCACGCGCGATCTCTCTCTCCTCTCTCCTCTCTCTCTCTCTACCTACCTAGTGAGGCCCTCCGCAACTTCGTGAGACCCGGTTTCAAAATAAAGCATAAAAAAATAGGGCCGGGGGTGGAGCGCGGAGGTAGAACGCCCCTGGGTTCAATCCCCGGTACCGCAAAAAAAAAAAAAAAAAAAAAAAAAAATAGGGCTAGGGGTGTAGATCGGAGATAGAATGCCTCTGGGTTCAATTCCCAGCACTGAAAAAAATAAAAATAAAAATAAAAAAGGGCTGGGAATATAGCCCAGAGGTAGAATGCCCCTGGGTTCAATCTCCAGTATAAAAAACCCTCACAAAAAACTAACATCACATAACAGGTACCTTTTGCTAAAGAATAGGATATAACCGTTCAGAAACCGAATTTGTACTGATATGTATAATACAAATCCATCAAGATTGGCCTCAGATTCTGCACTCTCTAAAAGGTCCCGACTACGCTACAACTCTTCATTACTGTTTTTCTTCTGTGCTTTATAACACCCTCTACAATTATCTATCATAGCACTTACCATATTCTAATTTGTGATCGATTATTCAATTATCTTTCACTAGACTGAAAAGTTATCTCTAAGTCAGGGGTATCTTTTATCTCTATACCCCCAGAACCTAGCATATATACTTAGCATAAATAAAGTTTGGTGAGTCAGCCAATGAACTGTAAACTAGACATACCTCTCCCATCTGCTGTTCAATAATTTGATGTGCAATTTCTTCTATGGTTGCCATGATCTAATTGTCAAAATGTCCTGCCAAAAATAAAAAGACACTCTTTTACAATGTTTTATAAAAACATTTATTGGAGAATTTATAAATAATATATGATATTTAGGATTTTCTTCAAAATAATCCAGTTAGGATGGGTAGGGGTGGGAGCGAATAAGCAAAGCAAGATTGGTTGTGTTTTTACAATTGTTGAATATCTTGTTAGCTGGTAAAGTTATATGCAAGGCTCTATGAAATTATTCTTTCCACTTTGTATATTTTGAAAACGTCTACGAACAAAACTATTCAAGACCCAACAAGTTGACTTTTCAAATATACTGAAGCCTGAGCAAGAGAACTCTGATT
Source organism: Glis glis (assembly GCA_004027185.1). Lineage (NCBI taxonomy): Eukaryota > Metazoa > Chordata > Mammalia > Rodentia > Gliridae > Glis > Glis glis. The sequence continues at coordinate 3,407 of PVJS01029983.1, forward strand.
GACAGATCAAGAATTGTACTTTATTCATTTAAATAAGGGCAAATCTGTGAACAAACTCATAACCTAACACTTTTATCAGTATTTTATGAAAACTGATAAAATTCAATAAATTAAAAGACTCATCTAGAATTTGGAGATTATTCTTTTTAGTGGCAATTTCCTATATATTAAGGTTAACTTGAATTTAATGCACTTTTTTGTGTGGTACTGGGGACTGAATCCATGGACATTCCACCTCAGACCTATTCCCCAGCCCTTTTTAATTTTCTTTGTTTTGAAACGGGGTCTCACTGGGTTGCTGAGAGTCTAAGTTGCTGAGGCTGGTCTCAAACCTGCAATCCTCCTGTCTCAGCTTCCCAAGAAGTGGGATTACAGGCATGCACCAGCACGCCTGGCTTCCAAATGGATTTGAGAACCCAAAACATTAATGGGTTGATGCTGACTCTTTACATTTGTGGTCAAGAATTCAAAATTTAACTTGGGATTTTATATCACTATATATTGCTTATAATGTTATATATTCACTAATATTCTGTAATTATTATTATTATTATTTCTGTGGTACTGGGGATTGAGCCCAGGGGCATTCTATCTCCAAACTACACCCCCAGCCCTATTTTATTTTGAAACAGGGTCTCTCTAGGTTGATGAAAGTCTCACTAGTTGCTGAGGCTGGTCACAAACCTGCGATCCTCCTGTCTCAACTGCCCAAGTACTGGGATTACAAGCTTGTGCCACCATGCCCGGCTTGTGTAATTAATATTAACTGCCAGATTATCTGAATTGTTTTTCTTTAATTATTTAAAACATTTAAAAGGCTTCAATTAGCTGTGCTAAAAGCAATATTTAGATTACTTAATTATCTCTCACAAGATTAAAAAGTTACCCCAATCTCTCTGGAACCAACAAGTTGGAGCTAGGCCCACCATCCTGGGAACTCTGAGCCTGTGGTGATAGTGGCAGCCCTTCTGCTACCCTCTGACACACCTTTTTTTGTGTGTGTGTGGTACTGGGGATTGAACCTAGACCTCTGAGTTATACTTCTAGCCCTATTTATTTTTGACCCTAGGAGCATTCTACCTCAGAACTACATCCCCAGCCCTATTTTATTTTTTACTTTGAAACTGGGTCTTGCTAAGTTGCTGAGGCTGTCTTCTAACCTGTGATCCTTCGGTCTCAGCCTCCCAAGTACTGGGAGTACAGATGTAAGACACTATGCCTGGCTTCTCTTTTTTCTACGAAGGACAATGTTCATAACCAGATAGCTCTATTGGCCTGTCCTGAAGAATCCCAGAAGTCTAACAATCTTTCTTCATTTCATCCCTGAGATGGCCTTCCCAAGAGGATAACATTTTAGCAAAGATTTAAAGGAAGCAAGTAAGCCAGTTATTTAGAAGAAAAGTTTCATTTCCAGATTTTTTTTTTTTTTGCAGTACTGGGGATTGAGCCCAGGGGCTCTTATTTCCAAACTACCCTCTCAGCCCTATTTTTTTAATTTTTATTTTGAAATGGTCTCCCTATGTTGATGAGAGTCTCACTACTTGCTGAGGCTGTCCTCGAACCTGCGATCCTCCTGTCTCAGCCTCTCAAGTACTGGGATTACAGCCAGGCATGGTGGCGCACGCTTGTAATCCCAGTACTTGGGAGGCTGAGACCGGAGGATTGGGGTTCGTGGCCAGTCTCAGTTACTTAGTGAGGCCCTCCGCGACTTAGTGAGATCCTGTTTCAAAATAAAATATATAGGGCAGGGGGTGTAGCTCGGAGGTAGAATACTCCTGGGTTCAATGCTCAGTACTGCAAAAAGAAAAAAACAATAGGGCTGGGGATGTAGCTTGAAGACACAATCCCCTGTACCGCAAGTACTGGGATTACAAGTGTGCATCACCCCACCCGGCCAGACTTTTTAAGGACAAAAATTTGTGCATTTTAGCAAAGACTTAAAGGAAGCAAGTCATCCAGCTACCTACAGGAAAAGCTTCATTTCCAGGCATTATATTATATTGGTTAAAACCATGTATAAGAAAAGTGTTTAATGATGAAAATACTTATGACAAACTAAAGGCAAAAAAAAAAAAAACACCAACCTGGTTCCCACCTGCACGCTCAACCCACGCCCCTAATTCTACCCCCTTGCTCCTAAATAAGGAATACATTTTTGTGATTCACTAATTTTAAACAATAACCCGCAGAATCTGCTTCTGTAACTAGCTTGCTTATATATAAGACCGAATGTAACTTAGTGCGGGGCAGCAGTTTTCTGTCTTTTCCGGAGAACGGTAGCCGGTAGCTGCTGCGGCGAATAAAGCCTCTTGCCTTAATTGAGCTGGTGGTCTCAGGCCCTTTGTCCTACACTCATGGTTTATCACTAATACTTTTTAATAACAAACAGAAATATCTTGTTTATTTACATTAAAAGAACTTTTAAAATTGGAGTCTGGAGGCCATGAAGGAACAGGACTGGAGATGCTGCCTAAAATGTGAACTTTGGCACCTCCATCCTTTTTTTGTATGTGTGAAGTACTGGGGATTGAACCCAGGGGGCATTCTACCTCTGAGCTATACCCTTACCACTTTTTTTTCAAAATTTGAAACAGGGTCTTGCTAAGTTACTGGCTGGTCTTGAACCTGTGATCCTCCTGTCTCAGCATCCCAAGTATTGGGATTCCAGAAATTGGCCACCTTGCCTTGCTTACCTACAGCCTTTGACCACAGGTCTCTGGAATGGCTAGAACAACCAGACAATTACATTGTACCCAGAGATTTAAGACACATATCAAAAGATTATTGGACTCTTGTTCATGTAAGTTCCAAGTGTACCTGTCTTCCTTGGAACACAGATTCAGAGCTATATATATGAACCTGTGTCTCACACTGCAATTCCTAAGACCCCAAATTAAGTTATATTTACCTCTACTGTTTGAGTTGAATAGATCCACAAATCTCTTTCAGATCGACAGATTGGACATATAAACAAAGTTGTCTGTTTTTTTTTTAAACTGGGGAATGAACCCAGGGGCATTCTACCTCTGAGGTATACCTCCAGCCCTAGTTTTTAAATTTTGAGCCGGACGTGATGGTGCACGCTTGTAATCCCAGTACTTGGGAGGCTGAGACAGGAGGATCTGGGTTCACGGCCAGCCTCAGCTACTTAGTGAGGCCCTCCGCAACTTAGTGAGACTCTGTTTCAAAATAAAGAATAAAAAATAGGGCTGGGGGTGTAGCTCGGAGGTAGAATGCCCCTGGGTTCCATCCCCAGTACCGAAAAAAATAAAAAATTTGAAACAGGGTCTCACTTGGTTGCTGAAGGTCTCTCTAAATTGCCGAGGCTGCCCTTGAACCTGTGATCCTCCTGTCTGTTTTCTCAAGAACTAGGATTACAAGCGTGGGCCATCAGGCCCGGCTACAGTTTTAAAACACATGGGTATCACCCAACCACACAAGGAGATGTTAACATATCCTCAAAGTCTCAGGTGTCCTCCCAACTTCCAGAGACGCAAAAGCCCTTGCGGCCTTCATCTCAAGTCTTTCTGCTTTTCTTTGCCGGTTACTTTACAGGCTGACCTACTTACTGAAGGTTACGGGGAAACCTGGCAACATTTGCATTTCATAAAACGAAATCTGCAGGAGTTGGAGGCAGGGTTCTTAACAAAAGAGCGACTGGAAGCTTGGACGTGTCCAGTGCAGTGGGACCCTGGGCCGGTCCATTTTTTAACCCCTAAAATACATAGGTCCAAAGGCAGCCGCTACTCTCGCTCTGTTTGTGAAAGCAGAGGGCGGCGGGAGCCGGGCGTGTTGGCACGTGCTGTCATCACTGTACTTGAGGCTGAGACGGGAGGCTCGCAGGTTCAAGGGCAATCTCGGCACATAGCGAGACTCTCAGCAAGGGAGAGTCAAGGGGCTGGGGGTGCAGCTCGGAGGTAGAATGCCCCTGGGTCCAATCCCCAGTGCCACACACACAAAAAAGAAAGACAGAAAAAGTGGAGGGCGTCATTCTGTCCGTCTAGTGTGCGCACGAGAGGCAGTCCGCGGCCCGGGAGGAGAGGGCCCAGCCCGGGGCCGGAGCTCGGCCTCTCGGCGCCCCGTCCGCCATGCGCCCGGCCGCGCTCCGGGGCGGGGAAAGCGGCGGGGCGCGGAGACGGAAGCGGTTCCTGCGGGTGAAAGGTCAGAGGCGCGCGGGGAGCGGCGGTGTGCGCCGCCGGCTCCGCTCCGCTCCGCTCCTCGCCCGGCCCGCCCCCGGCCTCGGCCTCCCCGGGGCCGCCCGTCCCGCCGCCCGCCCGCGCCGCCGCCGCCGGGCACCTCAGGGCACCTCAGGGCGGAGCGCCGGGCGGAGCGGCGGCGGGGCTGCGTCCGTTGGCAGTTGGGGTGAAGGACACCCCGCCGGGCGCGGCCACTGTCCCCCACCGGCTCTTACCCGCGCCTCTCTGCGGCACGAACCCCTCGGTCGGGCGCAGCTCCCACAGTCCGGCTGCGGCGGCCGCTGGGTGGCCGGACGCCCAAGGAGGGCTGGCTGGAGGAAGCTGAGGGCGGAGGGGACTGAGGCGAAGGGGGTAAGGGAGCTTTCTGGGTTTGTGTACGGGGGGGAGAGGGGTCAGAGTTCGTGACCCCTCCCTCAGCTCGACCAATCCAGCCCGCGCCTGCGCACTGGCTATGTCGAGAAGCGGCGAGAGGAGGTCGTGACGTGCCCTGGGTGGGCGGAGCGACCTGAGAGTCGAGCCGCGGCGCTGAAAGTCGACTGCCCCCTCTCGGCGTGGAGGGAGACTGCTCGCCGGGGTGGAGCCCCCATCAACTACTTTTGGAAGTGATGTGTGTACCTTTAAAGGTAGTCATTAAAAGAATTTATGAGACAGTATGTTTCAGACTTAAGAAATAAATAATTTAGTCGGAGCCGGGCGCCCGTACTTGGCAGGCTGAGACGGGAGGATCACAGGTTCGAGGACAGCCCCAGAAACTTAGTGAGGCCCTCCACAACTTAGTGAGACCCTGTTTCAAAATATAAAATAATAGCCAGGCGGCGTGGTGGCGCACGCTTGTAATTCCAGTACTTGGGAGGCGGAGACCGGAGGATCCGGGTTCACAGCCAGCCTCAGCTACTTAGTGAGGCCCTCCGCAACTTCGTGAGACCCGGTTTCAAAAGAAAAGTATAAAAAATAGGGCCAGGGGTGTAGCTCGGAGGTAAAACGCCCCTGGGTTCAATCCCCGGTACCTCAAATAAATAAATAAATAAATAAATAAATAAATAAAATAATAAAAACAGACTGGAGGCGTAGTTCAGAGGTAGAATGCCCCTGCCATCCCCAGTGCCACAAAAAAATAATAATTTAATCGGGTTTAGGGAGTTCTGTTTCTAATTTCTGGAAAACTGGGCTCTATTATAGGCTCTCTCTTGTGTTACACTTCAAAGTTTATTAGAGAATGAACACATCTGAGTAGATTCCAGTCAGGTGTTTAGATTTCCCTTAAATATAACAAGTTGAGGCAGAAACATGTAGTAAAGTATTAGTAAACTTTTACCCAACTTTAAGTTGAGTAAAGAGAAGTAATGGCTATATGGAGCAATAACATAATCACTAGAATGTAAGTTCCTGATGGCTAGATTTATTTTTTAGTGGTACTGGGGATTGAACTCAGAGGTGTTCTACCTCTGAGCTACACCCCCAGGCCTATTTTATTTTTTATTTTTGAAACAGGGTCTAAGTTGTGAAGGTCTTCACTAAATTGCTGAGACTAGCCATGAACCTGCGGCCCTCCTGTCTCAGCCGCCCAAGTACTGAGATTTAGATTTATGTTTTGCTAGATAGTGTATCCCAAGAGCATAGGAATTTGCCTGCTGGGCAGTAAAGATTTGTGAAATGAGCTGGGCCTGATGGCTCATGCCTGTAATCCCAGTACTTGGAGGCTGAGACAGGAGGATCTCAGGTTGGAGGCCAGCTTCGGCAGCTAAGTCAGATTTAGACCTCAGCAACTTAGACCCTGTTTCAAAATCAGGTTGGGTGTGTAGCTCAGAGGTAGATCATCTGTGGGTTCAACCCCAGCACCAAAAAAAAAAAAAAAATTGTGAAATGAAATGGCACCGCTGGAACATCGCATTCTGATAGTGGCCACCTGTGACAAGAAGCCCTGCTCTGTTCCAAGCACCGTGCGGTTTAGACTTTAAGAGGAGGTGTCCTTGACATAGATCATTGTAGAAAAGCAGCCACGGATCCAGGGTGGAAGTCCAAATTAGGAAAGACAAATAGTGCTGGAAATGAGAACATCTTTGTCATTTCCTTCTGGAATGGGGCAGCTGGACATAGAAAAAGGGCAGGCAACATTTCCTAACAATTGGAAATATACTTTATGAGCCGGGCGTGGTGGCGCACGCTTGTAATCCCAGCACTTGGGAGGCAGAGACTGGAGGATCACAGGTTCCTGGCCAGCCTCAGCTACTTAGTGAGCCCTCCGCAACTTAGCGAGACCCTGTTTCAAAATAAAGAATAAAAAAATAGGGCTGAGGGTGTAGCTCGGAGGTAAAATGCCCCTGGGTTCAATCCCCGGTACCGCAAAAGAAATATAAATAAATAAATAAAAAATATACCTTATGCCTCATTCTCTAGAAGCCCACCTCTACTTTTTTGGGGGGGTACTGGGTATTGAACCCAGGAGCATTCTACCTCTGAATTACACCCCAGCTCTATTTTATTTTTTATTTTGAAACAGGGTCTCATTAAGTTGCTGAGAGCCTTGCTAAATTGCAGAGGCTGGCCTCAAATCTGCAATCCTCCTGTTATCCTCCCGAGTACTGGGATTACAGGTGTGTACCACTATACCTGGTCTCAACTGAGACCTTTTCTCTATTCTCAGTGTATTATATGTAAGCCTGCAGTGATGCTTGTGGCTACCCTTTATCACTCGGTTAATGCACTTTAGTCATAATAAAGTGACTTATCAGAATGTAGAAATGCCATTTGGAGAACATTATTGTAGGTAAAGCATCTCCCTTAACCAAGCTTCAGAAAAAAAGGGATTAGTGAGGTTCATCTCTGTTTTTTATTTGTGATACTGGGGATTGAAATCAGGGGCATTCTATCTCTGAGCTACACCCTCAGTCCTATTTTATTTATTTATTTATTTATTTTTTGCGGTACCGGGGATTGAACCCAGGGGCATTCTACCTCCGCGCTACACCCCCGGCCCTATTTTTTATACTTTATTTTGAAACGGGGTCTCATGAAGTTGCGGAGGGCCTCACTAAGTAGAGAGAGAGAGAGAGAGAGCGAGCGCGCTGAGGCCGGCCACGAACCCGGATCCTCCCGTCTCCGCCTCCCAAAGTACTGGGATTACAAGTGTGTGCCACCACGCCCGGCTCTATTTTATTCTTTACTTTGAAACAGGGTCTAAGTTGTGGAGGGCCTCACAAGTTGCTGAGGCTGGCAGCAAACATGTGATCCTCCTGTCTCAGCCTCCCAAATATTGGGATTACAAGCATGTGCCACCATGTCCGGCTGAGGTTCATCTTTAAATATGTGACTGAATGCCGGGCGTGGTGGCGCATGCTTGTAATCCCAGTACTTTGGGAGGCGGAGACTGGAGAATCCGGGTTCGCGGCCAGCCTCAACTCTCTCTTTCTGTGTGTGTGTGTCTCTCTCTCTCTCTCTCTCTCTCTCTCCTTAGTGAGGCCCTCCACAACTTCGTGAGACCCGGTTTCAAAATAAAGTATAAAAAAAATAGGGCCAGGGGCGTAGCGCGGAGGTAGAACGCCCCTGCGTTCAATCCCCGGTACCGCAAAAATAAATAAATAAATAAATAAATAAATAAATAAATAAATAAATATGTGACTGAAGCCAGGCATCGTGGGCGCATGCTTGTAATCCCAGTACTTGGGAGGCTGAGACAGGAGGATAGCAGGTTCAGCAACTTAGTGAGGCCCTCCGCAACTTAGTAAGACCCTGTTTCAAAATAAGGAATAAAGAAATAGGGCTGGAGATGTAACTCGGAGGCAGAATGCCCCTGGGTTCAATCCCTAATACCACAAAAAAAAAAGTTACCCTGAAAAAAGATATGGTTTAAAAGACATCATCACACCAGTAGTAGATATTAAATTTATTTTGTATAAATATACATATTAACATTATTTACAATGCTAAATTTTTATTTATAAATGATCTATTTCTTTATATGGACAATAAGATACAAATTATTATCACTTTAAGTAAAAAGTATTCCTAGAAATACATTATAAGTCATTTAAAAATATTTTTTCAAGATTGGTTCTTAGATGCTATGACCAACTCCTATGAAAGAGAACCCCCCCTTTCATTCCTTCTCCTTTCTGCAAAGGAAAAGGAATTTTTTATTTAGGCTTTTTGAAAGTCTCCTACTACATTTACTTTTGTAAAAAGTCTAGTAGAAACAATCTCTTCTCTAATAGGGGAAAAAGTCATAGATAAGATTTTCCTTTAGAAAATGACATAAGTGGTATAGGCTCTAGAATGATATGTGTATCAGAGACACTTTTTAGGGACCCATAGGTAGGAATTTAATTCAATAAATACTGAGGTTCACTGCATGCAAGGCACTCTACTGGATGTGGTGGGGTAATCTCAAATAAGAAGGATAAATTGTTCTCAAGGACAGAATGGGATAAGAATCATATGAAAGTTTATGAACTAAACACCATAGGAGCACAGAAGGAGAGACTGGATCTAGTCCGAAGGAAGGAGGGGGAGAGGGACCAGGATCAACTGTCACAGCAAAGCCTTAGATAAACAGGCAGAGATGGGGTAGCATGGAAGAGAAAACAAAAGTAAACAGTGTGGACCAAGAAAGGTTGGGTTGGGTTAGCTGGAGTGTGTGGTACCTGAGGAACTGTTGCACGCCACACCATTGGGAATACCACCGAGTGTGTAAGAGCAGAGATGAAGCAAGATTCGAATCACACTTTAGGAAGATTGCTCTCGCAGTGTGTAGAATGTACCACACAAGGAGGCATTGAAATTAAAAGAAAAGTGAGTGGGTTTTGTTTTTGTTTTCAGTGCTGGGGATTGAACCAGGGCCTCGTGCATGCTAGGCAAGCACTTTACCACTGAGCTACATCCCCAGCCTGGAAGAAAAGTTACTGCAATCATTGGGAAGCGGTAACAAGGATTTGAGTCAGGGCCTGTGCAAAATCAGTAGCAGGGCAATGGGGACAAAAGAAACGAGCAATTATAGAACCCTTTTGAAATTTGGAGGCAGATTCTGGAGCTGTGTATATTATCTTTCTATAACAGAAGAAAATAAAAGATATTTGAATGGGAAGAAAGTGAGCTGAGCGTTAGTCACATAAATTTAAACCACTTGAAGACTCATGTAGACAGCCAACAGACGGTCGCAAATGTGGCCTTGCAGGGTGATGGAGAGAGTAGGTGTAGGATCCGAGTTAGAATGAGGGCATTGTGGGCTATGTTTGAGTTGTAGATGACAAGAATTCTATTCTACTTCCCTCTATTCAACTGGACAAACACTTCTTTAAAAACCCAAGGTAGTGCTGTGGGAGAAACTGATAGATGTAGTATCTGCCTTCAAGGAGTGTACAGTACAATAAGAGAAACAGGATTTACCTCTCTGCCAATCATGATGACTATATTTGATTACAATGAACTTCAAACTTTTCAAAAGATAAACCCAGTAGAAGTACATGCCAAGATACATTGACATATACCGTGACAACATTTACATGTTATTTAAATTACCAAATAGGAGGCTTTCCCCATTTCTAGATATTCTACTAACCAAATATAAAATATACATTTGGCTATCAAAACTATACTTTGAATTATGTAATAGTATCATTATGGCTCATGAATTTAAGAATTGGTGTTGAGGATCTCATTTAAGAAATGCTAGGGCTGGGGATATAGCTCAGTGATAGAATACCTGCTGTGTGTGTGTGTATGTGTGTGTGTGTAGAAAGGCGGGCAGGAAGCAAGCTTTCAGTTGGACAAGAGGGAAGTATCTCAAGCAGCCACAGGACAACAGGAGGAACCTGGATATGTGAGGAAATGAGGGAAGAGATTAGAAAGAGATAGAGAAAAGTGGAATGATGACAAAGAGAATCTTTCTCATTCTCTTAGGGCTCTGGGTGGTCCTCTGCATGTAAAGAAAGAACACTGGTTGGGACACCCACTAAGAATGCCATCTTTCCCTAGCTCAGCCTGGCATCCCTTGTCTGGGTTATTTTCAGCATTCTTTTTAGCTAAGCTTTAGAACTCCCTTTCTCTCTCATTCTTATGAAAAAAGGAAACACCTGAAAAAGTGTTTCATGGATGCCCATTTATCTGTAATAAATATAGCATTCCTGGGCTCAAGATACTATTTATGCTTTCTCCTCACTTATGACTCTAGCCAGTATCATTTTTCCTGTAAAATGTTAGCTGTCAAAAGATACTTTTAAAAGTAGTCTTATAACAAATTATATGTAAATAGGTTCTCAATTGGCATTGAATAAGCCAGGATAAATAAATAATAATTGATCATCTTTAGTAAGTTATGAAGGACTGATAAGGGGGGAAGGAAACAATACTTTTCCACATTTAAAACATCTTTAGGGGGAGAGGATAATGGATAACTTGTATTTTCTATTTTTCAAAATTCTCCATGAGGCTAAGTAAATATCTGATATAGTCATAGTCATACATGAGTTTCACATGTAATTAAGAATTACTGCAAGTTTGTGCTAGTTTTCGCTTCTCTGTGTGTGTGTTTAAATTTAGAACTGGCTGTTGATTCAGCCAGGTGCTGGAAGACAGACTAGCCTGGCTTTTATTTTTTTTAGCTCCTGAGGCGTAAGCCAAATCTCAGAGGCTGAGAACTCAAGGAAAGAGAAAAGCCCCAAATAACTTATTGTCTTGCTAAATGCCAGACAATGCATTGGGAGGAAATACTTAACTAGTTATTACCCAAAAAGAATACAATAAAAACTGCAGAATTTTTTTTTTTTTTTTTTTGCGGTACTGGGGATTGAACCCAGGGGCGTTCTACCTCCGAGCTACACCCCTGGCCCTATCTTTTATCCTTTATTTTGAAACCGGGTCTCATGAAGTTGCAGAGGGCCTCACTAAGTAGCTGAGGCTGGCCGCAAACCTGGATCCTTTGGTCTCCGCCTCCCAAGTACTGGGATTACAAGCATGCGCCACGACACCCGGCTCAAAACTGCAGAAATTTTAAAGGTGTAAGGAAGGCTTATTTATCTTGACTAAAGTGAGCTGCAAAGAAATATCACTTTACCTGCTGTGACAAAAGGACTTGAGAGGACAGCATGTTAGGGTTGAGTGTGAGGCTGTGCAGGGTTTAAAATAATACCATAGCAAGAAATAGCCAGAAAAAAAACGATGGCCAACTCTAGATCTAGTTTGCAGAAAACAGCATCTAAAAGTCCTTCCATAAAGGCCTCTTAACTACCAATATCACACTGAATTAGGAAATTCTTTTTAAAGAAGAAAGGGAAATTCTTGTGCCCTTTAAGGACATTCTATGGATAGCCTTCCTTTTAAGATAATTTATAATTTAAACTCAGTTCACAAAATGTATATTATGAACATCAGGAATGATAATCATAGTGTTAATTTCATTTTTCTTTTGCTGATCAACAATTTTATGCACAATGTGGTTCATATGAAAATCAGTAAGTGTGCAAGAATTATGAGTATACATCTTTCCTAATGAGGTACAGTGACGGTTAAAGAAAGGGATTTTTTTCAATTACCAAGTAAGACATATCACAAAGTGGCATAAAAAAACTTTCAAAAAAGAATACTATTCAATTTCAGTTAATACTGGCTTAGAATTTGTGCTTTTCTGATATGGTAATTCCAGTTAATTTTTAAGGCACAATATTATAAGAAATACAACATTCTTTAGATATAAATACCACTATTGAGTTGGGCTCAGAACATTTATAATAACAGGAGATATTATGGAACATGATACCCGCTATATTTTGCTATTTAAAATAATCCATTTATGTTTATGTTGAACTGGTAGCTTTTATCTTTTTTTTTTTGGTACTAGGAATTGAACCCAGAGGCATTCTACCTCCGAGCTACACCCTCAGCCCCATTTTATTTTTTATTTTGAAACAGGATCTCACTAAGTTGCTGAGGGCCTTGCTAAGTTGCTGAGGCTGGCTCAAACCTGCGATCCTCCTGTCTCAGCCTCCCAAGTACTGGGAACATAGGCATGTGCCACTATATGAGGTTTAAAACTATGTTTTGTTTTTTTTCTTTCGTGATACTGGGGATGAACTGGTAGCTTAAAAAAAAGATTGGACTTACTAAAATGCCCAGAGTTGATCACTTGTGTCCCTCTGTAAATGAAAACATCTTCATTCCTACTCAGTTTAAAAAAATTCGTATATCTTTCCCTTTGTTATAATTTTTTGATGATCTAATATTAACCCATGCCAGAAGAGGTACATAAAGTAGAAATACTCTAGACAATTTACTGAATTTCATTTCACAGTTACTGAGGTAGAAGCTGGCCATGTGTTTTTCCATTGAAAGATGCAAATATTAATCTAAGTTTATTAATTCAAAGACATGCATTTTCTCGTCAGCAGTTTTAGGATAATCATAATTTCTAAACCAAGGACCACATGGAGATTTGCTCCTTGATAGGTGATTTTTTTACTTACAGAGACTTACCACGACTGAAAATGTCACAATGTCAAACAGAGTCAACAGTGTGGGCTGTGCCACAAATTGTTAATACTGGAGACAGTATTAAGGTAAGTTTTCTGGTCTCTAAAATAGTACTCTAGAATTCAGTGTGAATCTCAGAAATAATTCTGACCATTAAGTAAACATCACAATTTTAATAAATAACATACAGAAAAAACAAACGCTTTAAAAAATACTCCCTATGTCTAACAAAATAATTTCTTGAATCTGATGTAGAGTTTGGTTGGATTTGTCTTGGCAGTGTTTATAATTTTTTAATTGCTTTTACTCCATTCTGATGAAATTCTACTTCGTTGGAACGACAGAAGAGATGAAACCAATACTGCTACAATATTGTGCCTTCCTGAAATGCTTCTATCCACCTATTGATAAGAAAAATCTGTTAGATTTGTAAAATCCAGTCATCTGATATATGTGAACACAATATAGATAAATAGCTGGGCCTATTTATAAATAAATAAATAAATAGATTACCCTAACAGCACACTTAAGATTTTTCTTATAGCAAATTTAAATTCTTTTTTTTTTTTTTTTTTGCGGTACTGGGGATTGAACCCAGGGGGGTTCTACCTCCGAGCTACACCCCCGGCCCTATTTTTTATCCTTTATTTTGAAACCAGGTGTCATGAAGTTGCGGAGGGCCTCACTAAGTAGCTGAGGCTGGCCGCGAACCCGGATCTTCTGGTCTCCACCTCCCAAGTACTGGGATTATAAGCGTGCGCCACCACACCCAGCTTGCAAATTTAAATTCATGTATACTTGGAGATACCCTTTGGTAATGTGGTCCAAAATTTGGCCTGGAAAGTGTGTCTCTTACTTCTCTGAGGTATGAGAAAGGGACCATTTCATGTGTAAAAGTTCTTTGGTGGTAGGGGAGGATTGACTCCATGAACTCACACATGCTAGGCAAATACTCTACTACTGAGGTACATCCCCAGCCCTGAAAGCACTCAAATTAATTAGAAAGAGTACCCCATAACAGATTCAGCTCAAACTTCAAGGACAGAAATTTCAAAAATTTACATTTTATATGCAAATTGCCTATAGGTAATACCATAATAGCAAGGCTTTTAAAAACTCCCACAATTTTCCACTAAAATTAACACATTTTAATATTCTGTCACATACAAAAAAAGCAACCCATGTTATTAACCACCTCAAAGAGAAACTTTTTTTTTTTTTTTTGCGGTACCGGGGATTGAACCCAGCGGCGTTTTACCTCCGAGCTACACACCCAGCCCTATTTTTTATACATTATTTTGAAACTGGGTCTCACAAAGTTGCGGAGGGCCTCACTAAGTAGCTGAGGCTGGCCACGAACCCGGATCCTCTGGTCTCCGCCTCCCAAGTACTGGGATTACAAGCGTGTGCCACCACACCGGGCTAAAGAGAAACTTATAATTTAGCTTGGATCAACTATAAGCAATCTGATTTCCTCATCCAATTACATTTAATTTTGTCTTGATGGCATTTCTTTTTTTTTTTTTTGCGGTACTGGGGATTGAACCCAGGGGCTTTCTACCTCTGAGCTACGCCCCCGGCCCTATTTTTTATCCTTTATTTTGAAACCGGGTCTCACGAAGTTGCGGAGGGCCTCACAAAGTAGCTGAGGCTGGCCGCGAACCCGGATCCTCCGGTCTCTGCCTCTCAAGTACCGGGATTACAAGCATGCGCCACCACGCCCGGCTTTGATGGCATTTCTATCTTGTCAACTTAATGGTATAAGCAAAAGATCATGTATATTGAAAAGCAGTACTTTTTATCAGTTTTATGACAAATATAGGTGAAAATTATGAGAAGGACAATATCTGACAGATTCTAGGGTGATTACTATTTTGCCCAAGTGATTTTTATAGAAAAAAATAGTAAACTGGGCGTGGTGGCACATGCTTGTAATCCCGGTACTTGGGAGGCCGAGACTGGAGGATCCAGGTTCTCCGCCAGCCTCAGCTACTTAGTGAGGCCCTCTGCAACTTAGTGAGACCCAATTCAAAATAAAGAATAAAAAATCGGGCTGGGCCAGACGTAGTGGCCAATGTTTGTAATCCCAGTACTTGGGAGGCTATGACCGGAGGATCCGGTTCACGGCCAGCCTCAGCTACTTAGTGAGGCCCTCCACAACTTAGTGAGACCCATTTCAAAATAAAGAATAAAAAATCAGGCTGGGGGTGTAGCTTGGAGGTAGAATGCCCCTGGGTTCAACCCCCAGTACTGCAAAAAAAAAAAAAGTAAAGTAACATGATTTTAATATATTCTTCAGCACCCAGAAAGAATTATTTGGAAAAACATCTATACACTACTAAGCATCCTAAAACAGCCTGGGGAGGGGGGGACGTTATACAGTATATCACTGTGCCTGGTTGATATTTAGGAACATATCCAATTTTTAAGGCTAGCGGCCTTAAGAAACCACCAGCTTTGCTTACTCAAAGCATTCTTTTTCTATCTTCAGGCACAGTAAAGATCATTGAGAAAATATAAGCATTTCTTACTTTTTTTTTGTGGTACCAGGGATTGAACCCAGGGGCATTCTACCTCTGAGCTACACCCCTAGCCCTATTTTTTATTCTTTATTTTGAAACAGGGTCTCACTAAGTTGTGGAGGGCCTCACTAAGTAGCTGAGGCTGGCTGCAAACCCAGATCCTCCTGTCTCAGCCTCCTGAGTACTGGGATTACAAGCACGAGCCACCATGCCCGGCGAGCACCTCTTACTGAAAACACAAATGTGTACTTTGTGAGCCAAAGTAAAAAATGAAAAAGAGGTGAGCGACTTTGTTCAGAGGGACCTTGATTTCAGAGATATGCATCTCTCTGTTAAACAACCTCATCACATATAAATGAATTGAGATGCTTGTTTGAATTTTGAAGAGACTGTTTCAGCTGTAACCATCTAAAATGATAGCCATTTCCTTGTGCTCGGTCACTGGGAACAGCATGGAGCCTCTTAATGCATTTGACCTTTTTCCCAAAGAAGTAAGTTAGCAAGCAGCTGTTTCAACTCCTGCTGCTCCATGGCACAATTGAATCACTGGCTTGCCAGAGCCCTGGAATGTTTCCAGAAGACTCTTCCCCTCCCCCAAGGAGAGGTCAGATGCCTCAGCAGAGCCACATCAAGCTGCTTCCTCTGCGGTCACGTGTAGACAAAACACTTTGGACAGGACTAGCTCTTTTCTTTCCCCATCTGCCTCCTAAAACTATTCCAGACACCCTTGCTTTCCTTAGTTTTAGAACAATTCTAAAGAGCTTGAAGAATATGTTAGATCTTTCCAATCTGGATCTCTGATTTAAGTTCTGAATTATCTTCCGTACCTTAAAAGAAGTGATCTTTTTTTTTCCTTTGCAGTACTGGGGATTGAACCCAGGGGCTTCTACTTCCGAGCTACACCCCCAGCCCTATTTTTTATTCTTTATTTTGAAACAGGGTCTCACTAAGTTGCGGAGGGCCTCACTAAGTAGCTGAGGCTGGTCGCGAACCCGAATCCTCCGGTCTCAGCCTCCCAAGTACTGGGATTACAAGTGTGCACCACCACACCTGTCTCAAAGAAAGTGATCTTAAAATCAAAATGATTTAAAATAACAACTTGAAATCTCATGCATAAAAAGGAAACTATGTATTACTTACTTCTGAGCTGAGTGAGCATCGTCTGCTTTGAATACATAAAATAACATGTTCTTGTGCAGTAACTGGAACACTCTGGATTCTGAATTCTCATCTTTGACTTGGGTGACAGTGAATCCTAGTAAAGGCTGGCTCTCCAAAGCTGCCACGTCCTAATTTAAAAATACACATGTGGAGGGGGCATTTAAATTGAGACACAATTCAGACCTGAGCACTCTATATAGCTCTATTTTAACTTCATAAACAAACAGAAAAATAATGATAATTTTAACAACTTATTCGTTGTCATTTACTCAATTTTTTTTTCTTTTTTGCGGTACCGGGGATTGAACCCAGGGGCTTTCTACCTCCGAGCTACACCCCCGGCCCTATTTTTTATACTTTATTTTGAAACCAGGTCTCACGAAGTTGCGGAGGCCTCACTAAGTAGCTGAGGCTGGCCGCGAACCTGTATCCTCTGGTCTCCGCCTCCCAGGTACTGGGATTACAAGCGTGTGCCACCACGCCCGGCTCACTCAATATTTTTTGTGTGTGTGTGTGTGGCACTGGAGATTGAACCCAAGGGCAATCTACCTCCAAGCTACACCCCCAGTCCTATTTTATTTTTATTTGGAAACAGGGTCTTACTAGGTTGATGAGAGTCTCACTACTTGCTGAGACTGTCCTTGAACCTGCGATCTTCCTGTCTCAGCTTCCCAAGTACTGGGATTATAGGCATGCGCCACCATGCCTGGCTTCATTTATTTACTCAGTATTTATTGAGACACCAACTCCCCACCTGCCCAACAGTTTCCAACATGTTCACAGCTATTGAACTTCACATTATTTTCACTATGACCAAGGAAAGGAAGTGACTCTATTATTTTCCTTTTGTGAGTGGAGAAAACACGGCTCAGAAAGGTAAGTGAGTTACCCAGATTCTACAAAGGAACAGCTGGGACCCTAGAGGTTTTCAGAGGCTGTTGGAACACAGGAGCATCAGCTAGGAGAAAAGGAGAAAATTCCAGCAATAGCTAAAAACTGTTTATAACCCAAACAAAGCCTATCTTGTATCTATGCTGATGCCTGGTCAGTGAAGTCTGGGGACAGGTGGTGGGGGGTCACCCAAGACAGCTTGGCAGAAAGGATAAGAAGCTCTGTCTTCAGCCGGGCATGGTGGCGCACGCTTGTAATCCTAGGACTTGAGGCTGAGACCGGAGGATCAGGGTGCGTGGCCAGCCTCACCTACTTAGTGAGGCCCTCTGCAATTTAGTGAGACCCCGTTTCAAAATAAAGAATAAAAAATAGGGCTGGGGGTGTAGCCCGGAGGTAGAATGCCCCTGGGTTCAATCCCTGGTATCACCAAAAAAATAAAAAAAAGAAGCTCAGTCTTTAGTGAAGTACTTAGTAATCATGTGATACCAGAAAGACTTATATTTTATTACTATGGAAAATTCCCAACACACATGAGTAAGAGCACTCTAGGTACAAGGGAAGAATACTTTTCATATTAAAATAACAGCAACATCTGGGCACTTGGGAGGCTGTAATCCCAGTATTTAGGAGGCTGAGACAGGAGGATCACAGGTTCGAAGTTAGTCTCAGCAACTTAGTGAGGCACTGGGCAACTTAGCAAGACCCTGTTTACAAATAAAAAATAAAATATGGCTGGGGATTTAGCTCAGAGGTACAATGCCCCTGGGTTTGATCCCCAGCACCACAATAAATAAATAATTTAATTAATTAAAATAAAATAGGGCTGGGAGTGTAGCTCAGAGACAGAATCACCCCTTGGTTCAATCCCCAGAACCACAAGAATACATACATACATACATACATACATACATACATACATACATAAAAAATAACAGCAACAATGGCTGGGCCAATAGCACATGCCTATAATCCCAGTACTTTGGGAGGCTGAGACAGGAGGATCACAGGTTCGAGGCTAGCACGCAGTATCTTAGCAAGAATCTAGTCTCAAAATAGGGGTATATCTCAGAGATACAGTGACCCTGGGTTCAATCCCCTACTACAAAAACAAACACATAATTAAAAAATAACAGCAACGCCATCTCCTTGCTTCAAAAGCAAAGCAATGGGACGGGGTGTAGCTTAGTGGCAGAGCAATCAAGGCCCGAGGTTCGATCCCTAGCACCACACACACACACACAAAGTGGAGAAATAAAACAAGTGCAAAACTAAAACAAGACCCCCAAATTACTCATCTTTAGATTTCACATCTTACCTCACTTGCAGCATATGTATACAGCACTTTATTTTTTATGACAAACCACAAGTGTTTCCACGTTTTTTTGTTGCCCTTTGATCTGTACAAGTAGCCACTCATAGAAGAGTCTTCTGTGTTTGCCGACACCTAGATGAGGAAGCCCCATACATAGTTCAATGGTTTTCAGACAAACTTTAAATAACAACAAAGTTGCTTGCAATGATTACATGCTGAAAAAATGACCATAACAATAATAGAATGTTTCAGAGCAAATTATATATTTTCAAGGTTGGCGACAATATAAATTGAATACTATTAACACGAGCATTAAAAAAAAACTTTCTTTTACAAAATCCTAGAATTTTACCAGTTTTACTGTGCTCACAAGTATTTGTGCATGTGTTTCTTTGTGGATTCAACTGTGTTTTCTGGTTTGGCAGGAGAAGAAAAATAATCCAAAAGCATACAATACTTTTCTAAAGATGCATTTTTGGAATTCTTTATGTGGTCTATTGTTTTTCTTACATGCAAGTGTTAGGGGAAAATTATTTAACATTTAGATCTGTTCCTGAAATAACTTTTTGGACTTCAAAACTACTCATCAGAATAGTAAATAGAAAATTCTACTATTAATGGAGGTGATTTTAAGCACCCAAACTGGTCTAAAAGAAGTTAGCCAGGCATGGTGGTGAATGCCTATAATCTCAGCTATTCGGAGGCTGAGACAGTGATTGTGAGTTTGAGGCCAACCTGGGCAACTTAGCAAGACCCTGTCTCAAAAGAAAATAAAAATTTAGCCGGGCGTGGTGGTGCAAGCTTGTAATCTCAGTACTTGGGAGGCTGAGACCGGAGGATCTGGGTTCGCGGCCAGCCTCAGCTACTTAGTCAGGACTCCGCAACTTAGTGAGACCCTGTTTCAAAATAAAGAATAAAAAATAGGGCTGGGGGTGTAGCTCGGAGGTAGAATACCTGGGTTCAATCCCCGGTACCACAAAAAATAAAAAAATAAAAAATAAAAATAAATAAAAATAAACTTGGTGTTAACCAACTTAATTACCTGATTCACAAAATTTTTCTTAAATTATTTTTTGTGTGTATGGTGCTGGAGATTGAACCCAGGGGCATTAAATACATATATTAATTTTTCCCATAATTTTCCAGTCTGACTGTAAAGGAGCAAAGACGTAGCTCTCAAACATTAGCACACATCTGAATCACCAGGGTGCTTGTTAGTTTCTGGTTTTGTACTTTGGGTGGGACCTGAGAATTTCTTTCTTTCCTTTTCCCCTCCCTCCCTCCCTCCCTCCGGGTCTCTTCTCCTCCCCTCCCCTCCCCTCCCCTCTCCTCTCCTCTCTCTCTCTCTCTCTTTCTTTCTTGGATGGTATCCAGGGGTATTCTACCTCTGTGCTGCAGTCCCAGCCCTATTTTATTTGAAAACTGGGTCTCACTAAGTTGCGGAGGGCCTAAGTTGCTGAGGCTGACCATGAACCTGTGATCCTCCTGTCAGCCTCCCAAGTACTGGAATTACAAGCATGTGCCACCACACTCGGCTGAATATACTCTTAATTTTACAGAAGAAGCATGAGCTTCATCAAATTATTAGAGATGTCTGCTTCCTCTTTGCACAACAGAACACCTCCATGATAACCAACCAAGAGAATCAAAAATCCTCTTCAGAGCTGGGGCTGGTATGCACCAGGAGTTCCAGCTACTCGGAGGCTGAGGTGGGAGGATCCTTTGAGCCCCAGAGTTCAGAGCCAGCCTGAGCAACACAGTGAGTCCCCATTTCAAAATAACAAACAAACGAACAAAAATGGCCTACTCTGCTGGTTATAAAACTAGCAGAGGAGCTAATGAATAAACAAATGATAATGGGAGTGGCCAGAACAGCAAAGCTGCCTACTCTCTGACACTGTTGACTGACACTTACATGAAGAACTGGGACAGGACATCAATGATGCCTGTGCATTATGCCTTTGGCAGGACTAACCATGCAGGCTGTAATGACTGTTTAAATTGTTAAGTATAAGCTGGGTGTGATGGTGCATGCCTATAATCCCAGTACTTGGGAGGCTGAGACAGGAGGATCGCAGGTTTGAGGACAGTCTCAGTAATTCAGCAGGACCCTGTTTCAAAATAAAAAGGGCTGAGCCGGGCATGGTGGTGCTGGGCATGGTGGTGCACGCTTGTAATCCCAGTACTTGGGAGGCTGAGATAGGAGGATTGCAGTTTCGCGGCCAGCCTCAGCTACTTAGTGAGACCCTGTTTCAAAATAAAGAATAAAAAAAAAAATAGGTCTGGGGATGTAGCTCGGAGGTAGAATGCCCCTGGGTTCAACCCCCAGTACCACAAAAAGAACAAAAAATTATTCATGTGTGTCCAACTTATCTTTATCCTCTATCACTGCTATAAAATGTTCTCCATAGCTTTCAACAAGCCATTTTCTTTTTTTTTTTTTTTTGAGGTAC
>PVJS01029984.1:0-24400 GCA_004027185.1 Glis glis
TTCTTTTCCTATTTGAATTCCTTTGATATCCTTCTCCTGTCTTATTGCTCTGGCAAGAGTTTCAAGGACTATGTTGAAAAGGAGTGGTGATAGTGGGCATCCTTGTCTTGTTCCTGATTTTAAGGGGAATTCTGGCAATTTTTCCCCGTTCAATATGATGTTGGCTTTGGGTTTGAAACAGGGTCTCACAAAGTTGCGGAGGGCCTCACTAAGTAGAGAGAGAGAGACAGGGAGAGAGAGAGATAGAGAGAGAGCTGAGGCTGGCTGCGAACCCGGATCCTCCGGTCTCCGCCTCCCAAAGTACTGGGATTACAAGCGTGCGCCACCACGCCCGGCACATTAAATTTATTTATTTATTTTTATTATTATTTTTTTGGCGGTACCAGGGATTGAACCCAGGGGGGTTCTACCTCTGGGCTATACCCCAAGCCCTATTTTTTATTCTTTATTTTGAAACAGGGTCTCACTAAGTTGCGGAGGCCCTCACTAAGTAGCTGAGGCTGGTCGCGAACCCCGATCCTCCAATCTCAGCCTCCCAAGTACTGGGATTACAAGCATGAGCCACCATGCCCGGCTAAATAAAAACAAAAAATTATACATGTTAATGGGATAACAAAATGTTTCAATACATGTATACATTGTGCAATGCTTAAATCAGGTTAAGTATATCTATCTCCTCAAACTGTTATCATTTCTTTATGGTGAAAATGTTAAAATCCTTTCTTCTGGCCTTTTGATATGTATAGTACATAGCTGTTCTCTATAGTCACTTTGCCATGCAATGGCACACCAGAACTTCTTGCTCCTATCTAACTGTAACCTAGTTCTCACCGATCAACCTTTCCATTTTCCTCCCTCCCTGCTACTCACCCCAGCCTCTGGTAATCACCGTTCTACTCTCTACTTCTATGATTTTGCTTTTTTTTTTAAGATTCTAATATGACTGAGATCATGTGGTACTTATCTTTCTGGGCCTTTCTTATTTCACTCAGCATAATGATTTTTAGTTCTGTTAATGTCGCAAATGAAAGGATTTCATTCTTTTTATGGCTGGATAGTATTCCCTTGTGTGAGTCACGTTTCCTTTATCAACTTTCCACTGGTGGACACTTAGTTGGTTTCCATTTCTTGGCTGTTTGGGAAAGTGCTGCAATGAACGCGTGGGTGCAGATGTCTCTTCAGCATGCTATTAGATCTTGAAGCAAGGATTGAGTGGAAGTAGTTTATATGGGAGGAGGAAGTCCCAGGGAGCCTGAAGAAGGCAGCAGAAGTAAGAAGAGGAAGGGAATGAAGCCAACAGAGGGAGGCTTGTCGAGCAGGTTTCTGCTGTGGGCAGCTGGGTCTCATTCCCCTGGGGACTTTGGGAGTCAGTGCAGAACTTTTCTCAGCTGTTCCACTTGGGGCACAGTAAATTGTCCAACTCTTTTTTTTTTTTGGTCCTGGGGGTTGAACCCAGAGGTAGTCTACCTATGAGCTACAACCCAGACCTTTTATTTTTTTATTTTGAAAGAGGGTATTACTAAGTTGCTGAGGCTGGCCTCGAACCTGTGATCTTCCTGTCTCAGCCTCCCAAATACTGGGATTACAGGCGTGCGCCACCATGGCTGGCTATTTTTTTTTTCTTTTTAGCGCTAGGGATTGAACCCAGAGGTACTATACTATATCCCCAGCCCTATTTTATTTTATTTTTTGCAGTGCTGGGTGTGGAACTGAGGGGCCTTCTACCTTTGGGATACACCCTAGTCCTTTTTATTTATTTATCTATTTATTTTGAAACAGGATCTTGCTAAGTTGAAGAGGCCTGTCTCAAACTTGCTATCCTCCTGTCTCAGCCTCCCAAATACTGAGATTATAGGTATGCAACACCATGTCCAGCTTCCTTCAACTCTTATTAATCACCACTTACTTCTATCCTACCTATTTGTGGACCTAGAGAGAGCCTTTAGGTGGAGGGATACAAGTGTTGCAGCAAGATGGCAGACTTCTGGCCAGGGACAGTACATAGAAGGAATGTGGGCAGGGTCCCTGGACCATGTGCGATGGTCACCACACAGCCTTCACCATGTTTTTGGCCATGTTTCCTAAGGCAGAAAGAGCTAGTGTTTTTAACCAAAGTTATGCACATTTTATGTTTTACTATTAAGAAAAAATTCTGAAAAAGAGATTTTTTGGAGACTTCTTAATCTTTATTGAATTTAGCAAAATTTTGTAAGGACTGCATAGTCTAAATGTAAATCCATATTTTAAGTAGTCTTCATCATATTTATATATTTGTCATCAATGATTTCATAGATCTGAATTGTTATTTTTACCTGTCAAAGAGATGATTCGAGGAGTAGAAAAGCTAGCTCTGGTTTTCTATTAATTCCTATTGTGTGTACCTTGTTTGAATTATCTTCAGTCTGGTGTTTCTTTGAGATCTTTTTTCTTTTCTTTTTTTTGTGGTACTGAGAATTGAACCCAGGGCATTCTACCTGTGAGCTACACCCACAGTCCTATTTTATTATTTATTTTAAAACAGGTCTTCTCTAAGTTGCTGAGGCTGGCCTGAACCTGCAATCCTCCTGTCTCAGCCTCCCAAGCACTGGGATTACAGGTGTGCAGCACAGTGCCTAGCCAAGTTTTTCCTAATTCTTGGGGTAAAAGCAAAATAAAATAGAAGTTCTAATACTTTACCCCAATCGATTGTATGCAACCACTGTGGTATGTGCATCCCAATTTGGAGGCAACTAGACTACAGGACCAGGTTCAGACACCTCATCATGGCACACACCCGTTTCTATTACATGGCCCTTGCCAGCCTCCCCAGCCTCAGCTCTTGCCTGGTTGTACTTCATGCCTTGTATTTCAGTCATAAAGAACATTTTAAAGTTTCCTGGATTTATTATGTTGAATAACATGTCAGAACTTTACTTGCATTATTGCTTCTTCCCTGAATGATCTTTCTCAGCACTTGGTAACACATCTTCTATAACACTTGCACGGGTCCTTTTCCACTTCCCAGAGAGAACCGAAAATACCCTCTTTGGAACCCTGCTGTAAGCTCAGCCTTAGCCCTTTAGCCCTTTTGCTGAACATATTTGCAAACATTCTTGGCCCCTCCCATACATCATTTTCTCCTTGAAACCAAAGATGCTGTCTAATTTACCTTTGTATCTCCAGCACATAGCCCTAATCAGGGCCATAGTCATGATTGTTGAATTAACTGTGGAAGTGACACTGCATTGGTCAGCCAGAGTAGAGGATTGTGTTTAGTTCTGGCCTCTTGAAGAAGGACTTAGAAAACTGACGTGTACCCAGAGAGAAAGAATCCAAACAATATCAAGAGAGCAATTCCATCTTGGGACCAATGTATAGAATAACAGGGCAGAGGGATTTGGTTTTAATATAAGGAAGAATTATCTAACAATTAGAGTTGCTTGAACACGGGATGGATGGCTTTGGAGTATGGTGAGCTTCTTGCTCCTGGAGGTATTGAAATAGCCTGAATGGACAGCCTCCTTGAGGAGGCTGAAGAAGGGCTTAAAGCATGTGGAGTGGTCACCCTGAGTGAAGGAGAATTTAGATAATCTTTGGATTGTAAACAATTGCGCTGAGATTTGAACCCATTTGATATGTCCAGTGATAGGTCTAAACTTTAATAGATAGTGTTTAAAAGAGAAGCAGTGAGGATATTTTAAGTAAACAATTTCTCCGTAATTCTGAGTCTCTGGATCTAGCTGAGACACGATAGTGATGTTGCTTTGCTTTCTCTTGGGTCACATGGTACTAAAGGCTAAGCAAGTCTTTGAGCGTGAACCAACGCTGTCCTTTTTCTTTGTGAGTGTAACTACAGACATCTGACTTGCTTCCTCTACTCATGATAGAAGTAGGCTATCTTCACCCTGCCCAAGAATGGATTGAAAATTTGTATTCAGCGAGTTCAAAATAAAGTGATAATGTCTCCTAGGTATTGGAGTTATTTTAATCTTTCTTATATTTAGGGCTGCCTGAGACAGTTTTAAAATGAAATACCGAGCACCAGGCATGGTGGCGCACGCTTGTAATCCCAGTACTTTGGGAGGCGGAGACCGGAGGATCCGGGTTCATGGCCAGCCTCAGTGCGCTCTCTCTCTCTCTCTCTCTCTCTCTCTCCTTAGTGAGGCCCTACGCAACTTCGTGAGACCCGGTTTCAAAATAAAGTATAAAAAATAGGGCCAGGGGCATAGCGCGGAGGTAGAACGCCCCTGGGTTCAATCCCCAGTACCGCAAAAAAAAAAAAAAAATTAAATACCGAATCAAATTTAATTCAGGATATAAATAGTAAATGTGTACCATACTGTATACAGTATAAAATAATCTAATTATAACACCTTTAAATGGGCCTGAATCTTATAACAGGGAAACTGAGGCTCAGTGAGGTTAAACGGACTTAATTTTTAAATTAATTAGTTAATTAATTAATTAATTAATTTTGTGTGACACTGGGGATTGAGCCCAGGGGCATTCTATCTTTGAGCTACGTCCCCAGTCCTATTTTATTTATTATTTATTATTTTTATTTTTATTTTGAAACAGGGTCTCACTAAATTGCTGAGGGCCTTGCTAAGTTCCTGAGACTGGCCGCAAACCTGCGATCCTCCTGTGTCAGCCTCCCAAGTACTGGGATTACAAGCGTGCGCCACCAACACCCAGCTAAAGGGACTTACTTATTTTAATGCCGTCCAACCAATTGGTTTCATAACCTAGACCACAACTGATTACAGCTTGTTCCATTTCCAGGGTTTCTCAAGTTTACCATGCTGTCTCAAAAGTAGAAGAATTTGTCCTTGGCCTGAAGGACTTTTATGGTCTCATAAAAGGA
The DNA here is from genome assembly GCA_004027185.1 of Glis glis. Classification (NCBI taxonomy): domain Eukaryota; kingdom Metazoa; phylum Chordata; class Mammalia; order Rodentia; family Gliridae; genus Glis; species Glis glis. Next base: position 4,844 of record PVJS01029984.1, read on the forward strand.
TAAATATCCATACAACAATTAGAGAACAACAAAAGCAAAATAAAGTGCAATATCTGGATTACAGTTAAGAAGTAGTTTGGCAGGTCAAAAAGGTGAGAAATCACAGTCTAGAGAATATAGAACGTGACGAGGCTGGAAGATAGGGAAATTTTTATTAAGGGCAACTCTGAAAATAGTTCTGAACGATAAGTAGGTTTCTAGAATTTCTCTGTCGTTCCTAAAGTGTGTTTTGGCTCTGTCCACATTCACCAGTGCCCTTCCTGCTCTTTTATGTCTTTTTAGTTTTACTACCCCCATCATACTGGCCAATCGGATGCAAGCATCTAATTGCAGCAAATTCTTATACATTCCAAGTTACCTCCACAAAAACAGGTCACCATGGTAACCAAACAAAAAGGGACTAGAAAACAGAAGCAAAGTATTTACTTAATGTCTGATGGGCTTTCTACATGGTTTTCTTAAGACCTGCTGTTGGCTTTGTTTTAGGTTTGGGTGCCAGTCACTGCTTACTCTTTAAGTTGTTAAAAGATTGAAAACTTTTATCTGCCCTCTATATATAGAAAATTGAACTGAGTGGTGAAGTCAAGTTGCTGATTTTTTGATATATAAATTTTATTTAGAAATGTTGATTGATTACACCAGGAGTTATACAACTCTTGACAATGGAATTTGAGAAAACAGAAGGGTCATTTGATGATGACAAAGAGTCTTATGAATGATACAAGAAAGGAGTTGACAGTAGATTGGGAATAATTTCGTTAAGGGGCCTACTGTTTATTTTTGCCATATCCATTATGCAGGCATTCATTAACCACTGGCACATAGACTTTACTGCTAATTACTTTATGCCTCTAATTGACTGCATTAATTCATATAACCTACTATGCTCTAGTTAGTCTTAATCCTTTGGTGAAGGAAAAATTTTATGGTGAAACAGCCATTTAGGCTCAAAAAATATGTCTAATGTTTTCTGGATTGGGGAATAGGACTGGCTCTCTTCATCCCTACTATTGTCTTGGTACCTCTGTGAAGTGCAAAAACATCATAATTTAGCGGGTCGTGGGGTGGGAGGCTGAGATAGGAGGATCCGGGTTTGTGGCCAGCCTCAGCCTCTTAGTGAGGCCCTCTGCAACTTAGTGAGACCCTGTTTAAAAATAAAAGAATAAAAAATAGGTCTGGGGATGGAGCTTGGAGGTAGAATGCCCCTAGGTTCAATTCCCAGTACTGAAAAAAAAAATCACAACTTCAAAGGTGGTCCAGGAAGGTGGCAACCACAGCTTATGGCAAGCTCTGGAGATACAGAAAAATAGGCAGCATGGCACTGGGTGGTAGGTTTGGTGGGGATCTTGTCATAATTGTTTTTTTTCCCCCTGAAAGACAAAAATCCGTGTACAATAAATTGCTTTACCTGATGCTTGCTTTAAAAAGCCACATACTATAGCTTGCTAAAAAGTGATTCTACTATGCAAATGCCATTTGTTGGAGGAGAAAACAAAGCTAGGTGCTTGTCTGGAAGCTTAGTAGGGAGGAGGGGAAAAAGTTATTCCATAAAAGAATAGATCTTGTGTGGAATGTTGCTGCTCTGATAGAGATCCACCCACGAGTGTATCTGGAATTAGCTGTGTTGAACTAAAATACATTCTTTGCATCTTTTTCAGCTAGTTTTCTTTATTCAGCAGCCAAGTGTGGGATACTTGGAGCAAGATTTTCTCTCAATGAACAGATTCACCTCTTAGGAATAGAGTTTACACAAAGGCAAACTAATTCTGTTCTAGAGTCAAAAGGAAGAAAGGTAAAAATACAATACATTTTTTCCACGTAGTAACAGCAACTCTAACATGACAAAATACATAGGGGTATGCTCATCATGTATATTTGTATTAATATCTCGAATGGGATCTATGCTATTTGTGTACTTTGGGATGAGTATTCAATCCTGCCTTCTGAACTGGGTGGCTTATGTGAAGGTAATGCTGGCATTGTAACCAGAGAGGAAGAATTAGCGCCAATGTAATAGTTAATTCTTATTTGAAAAATATCTATGTTCCAACCTCCCAATTCAGTCTTGTTGTTTTTATTTTTATTGTTGTTGTTTTTTCTTTTTGTGGCAGTGGGGATTGAACCCAGGGACATTCTACCATTAAGCTACACCCCCAGCTCTTTTTATTTTGAAACAGGATCTCACTAAGTTGTTGAGGCTGGCGTCCCACACTTGGGATTGCAAGTCTCAGCCTCCCAAGTACTGGGATTACAGGAATGTGCCACCACACTAGGCTATCCAATTCAGTCATTCTTTAGAAAAGAAGTGATAGGTTTCTGTGAATTTTTGGAGTTAGGATCCAATAAAAACAAGAATCATTGAGTTTTAGCAGTAAGGTTACTAGAGGCAGATTTTGCTCTGAGGAGAAGGGTTGGTAAATATATTCCCATCTTAAAATCCTTGCATATGATAATCCATGCATAGAAAGTATGTTAAGAGCCTGAAAACAACACCAAAAGAATCTTGAGAAGCGCTTTTTTTTTTGTTCTGAAATTAGGGAAACTGGAAGAGTTAACTTTGTCTATCTTTACTGAAAAATTTAGGCTGGTTAAAAAAAAGGATTTTGTTCAATCCTTTCGTATTTCCTCTACACAGCATTTAAATGCTTGGTTTTCTAGCCATTATGAAATGACTGAGACTGACTTTTCCTCACTTCACTAGAATTCATTCATTGTTTTGTCTGTCCAGAGAACAAAATGCTCATGACTTTTCCTGGGTGTAGTTTCAATTAATAGTTTTAATAATCCAAAAAATTGGTTTGGCATCTTCAATAAGTGCTCCGAGGAAGATTTACAAAATTACCTCCCTCTCCAATCCCTCCCTCTCCCAAATCCTCCAAACCCAGCTGACTTTACTTCACATCATTGCATAAAGGATCTAGTAGAATGACCTCAGCTGGTTTTCACTTTTTTTGTTTTTTCTTTTTCTGTTATCCTGAGTCTAATGTGCCTTGTCAATAATTTCCTTAAGTATCCAAAGGAATCCCTCTCTTTCTTTGGCCTCCGCCCTCCCACAGGGCCCATTATCTCTATTAGCCCGCCTTAAGAAAGAAGAGACATCCGTGACCATCCGTGACATGGTCTAACTTTCTGAAGTCAAGGATGCCTTCAAAAGCAAAGTTTGGGCAGTTGGGGGAGGGAGAAGAGGGGAGGAGACAACAGGGAAGAGGGAAGGGATTGTAAACAAAGGCAGCTGCAGATTGGCCCATGCTTCATGTTTTCTGGGCATCCTGTGGATCTTCTTTAGAGCCAGAGAAGAGAGTAAAATTCAGAGCATCCTTTTAAAAACACCATGCACGGTTCTGACTTCTTAAGCTGAGCTACATAAAAAACAAAGGCAATCTTGAAATCTTGAAAACCAGGCAGCTAGGGACTAACCCAATCCAGCCGTGTATGTGTGTGTGTGTGTGTGTGTGTGTGTGTGTGTGTGTGTGTGTGTGTATGTGTGTGTGATTGGGATTGATCCTGCAGATTCTAGGCAGGTGCTCTACTACTAGCCCCCCCCCTTGTTTTCATTTTATTTTGAGACAGGATGTCTTTAAATTGTAGAGAGTGGCCTCAATCTTGAGATCCTCCTGCCTCAGGCTCTGAGTAGCTGGGATTACAGGCACTTGCCTTCCAGCCCAGCCCAGTCTAGTTTTCACTTATGTCTATATTTTTAAAGGGACCACCACATTCTCTATTTGGCAATGATGGGGTTCAGGACATGCTACTCCAAAATGAGGCCCCTTGGCATTTGGGATAGCAGCAGATGCAGGTATTATTCTCATTTTACTAGACCTGAGAGGTATTGTTATTATTCTTTAGTCTGAGAAACAGGCTTTGAACTCAGGTCTGTTGGGAACCAACATCTGTACTCTCTCACCATTCGATTATGCCATTTGGTCTTGGTAGATGCACGGTCAGGAACCGTTAGGGTGCACTGCAGGCCATGGAATGTATCTGAGCACCTTTATATACTTACCTTTCTTCATTATTTTTCTAACTTCAAATTAAAAAACATTTCAACTCAGAAAAATTTAAAGAATAATACATTGAATATTGCAAACCCTTTACCTACATTTATCAATTGCTAACATTTTACTACCTCTGCTTTATTTTGCTCTCCATTGGTTTACATATGTATACATGCATCCTTTTTTGTTGTTATTGAACCATTTGAAAGGAAGTCTTAGACATCCTGGTAGTTCACTTGTGAATGTTTTAGTATGTACTACCTTAGTATAAGAACAATCTCCTCTATAACCACCTAAGAAAATTAAAATTGATTCAGTTTTTTCATGTAATATAAAATCATTCAATTTTTTTTTTGCAATTATAGTCAATATGTCTATTTAGTTGCTTTAGTTGAGCCAAAATCCAGTCAAGGTTTGCTAATTCTGTAGCTGTAATATTTAGAGACTTTTAGTCTAGAAGGGGTCTCCTACTTTTGTTTGTGAAGCTAACTGTTTTTTGAGGATCTAGGTCAGGTGCCTTACAAAAGTGTCTCCCAGATGGAGACTTGTCTGATTGTGTTCTCATGATTAGGTTCAGGTTAAACGTTCTTGGCAAGACTGCTGGATGGTGATGAATATTTCTTATTGGATCCATCGGAGGCACACATCAGGTTGTCTTACTATTGTAACGCTGAGTTTGATCATGTGGTTATGATGGAGATGCCATGCCTAATTTCCCTATTGTAAAGTTAAGCTGTGTGGTGGTATTTTAAAACCAATGGAGCCAGGCATGGTGGTGCATGCTTATTATATCAGGGTTGAGAAAGAATGATTTTTCTATCATTTTCTCAACATTTATCAGTCGGTATATTAGTTTCCTTGGGCTGCTGTAAGAAAATACCACAGACTGGGTGACTTAAACAATAGAAATGTATTTTCTCAGAGTCCTGGTGGCTAAAAAGCAGAAACCAAGGTGCTGTCAGGGGTGGTTTCTGGAGAGTCCACTCTTCCTGGCTTGTATACAGTCAACTCTCATTTTGTCCTGGCATGGCTTCTTCTTGGGGGAGAGAAAGAGAGAATTAGAACTGAAGAGAACTCTATAGTGATTCTTCTTCTTTGATTGATCAAATCCTGGGTTTGATCCCCAGCACCAAAAAAAATTGTTATTTAAGGGACGTACATCCGGGTGTTTTTAGGCCTTAGCCAACGTCACCATGAAGGCATTAGTGAGAAGAGGAAGAGAGACCTGAGCTAGCATGCTTGCTCTGTCTCACCATGTGATGCTGTCTGCCATGTTATTATTTTTTGGTACTGGGGATCAAACCCTGAAGTGTTCTATCTTTGAGCTACACCCTTAGCCATTTTTTTTAAATGTTGAAACAGATTCTTGCCAAGTTGCTGAGGTTGGCCTCAAACCTGTGATCCTCCTGTCTCAGTCTCACAAGTCCTGGGATTACAGGTGTGCACCACCTCACATGGTTCTGCCTTGTTATGATGCAGCAGGAAGGCCTCAGTAGGAGCTGAGCAGGTGCCGGGGCCATGTTCCTGGATTTCCAGGCCTCAAGAACTGTGAGCTAAGTAAACCTCCATTCTTCATAAGTTTCCCAGTCTGTGGTATTCAGTAGTGGCAACAGAATAGGGACCAAGGCAGTGTGACTAGGAATGCGGCTCTTCTTCCAGGTTGATGTGGACATGCTGTATATTTGCAAATTATTTGGAAATCCAGAGGTCGTAAAGTGAATTTAAAGATAATTAGGAAAGTCCTGACTTGTTGGTTCCTTTTATGTTTCTTTCCAGAAATGCCTATTTAGAAGGAAAGTTGGGGGGGCTGCTCCCCCCTCTTTTTTTCCCTTTCGTTTACTCTGCATAGGGGAGAAGGGGCTGCAGGATTGGTTTGCTCATCCTAACTTTATAATTTAGTTGCAATTCAAGATGTTCTCTGATGAGAGAATGGGGCCTTAATGTGACATCTGTTTTGCATAATCGAAATATCCCTTTGCTGAGCTCAAATGCCTTTTTGGTGCTTTTGGGATGAGCCCTGAGAACATGTTTTCTCTACTTCTTCACCTCCATGAGGGAATAAAAGGGCTTTAAGAAAGCTTCTCAAGTGGAGATACACACCTAAGAAAAAATTAGAAACACTTCCTCTCCCACCCAGAACCAGAGCGAGGAGGAGGCTTATCTGCACATCGATCTGGGGTTTGGAAGCTGAGGAAAATTGCAGGGAAATTTGCACTGTGATTCGGAATTGAAGCGGCTGTATCTGGGCCACCTGTTGATGGCATGATTGGAGCATTAGTCCTTGCTCGGCCCCTGCACCATTGATAACTCTGCTTAACATCGCCACAGGGGAAGCTTTGTTGGAAGCTGCAGTCACTTTGCCTCCGCAATGGTGTACATTGGCGTCCCATTCAACCCTTTTTTTTGACATTAGCACATTTGAATGGGCCACCAGTGAAGCCATTCAGCCAGAACATGCCACCGGGGTTTCTGGGTGGCCTAGGGCTGAGCTGAGAATTCTCGTTAATGGACTGCAAGACTTAGCCTATTGAGGTACATGAACTCAGTGACCAAAGAAAAGTGAGACAAAGATGTCCCTCACAGGAATATGTAGGCCAGAAGTGGACAAAAGCAGACATAGACCAGTCAAAGCCATTTGATTACTGAATTGAAAAGGGAACACCGATCCCCGTGGGGGGGCAGCGCAACTGATTTGACAGGAATCTCAAAATGCCCGCACACTCCGAGAGCCAGGCATTTACCGGAATTGCAGGTGGTGTGTGAAGTTATTTTAGAAATGTTTTTTCCTTCCACTTGTCTTTGTGGTAATTTCCTATTTGGCAGTACTTAGAAGAGGCCCCGAATAACTGGAATGAAAGGAAAGAGCCACAAAATTGAACTGGAAAAAGCATGCTTAAAAGTGAGAGGTGGTCACGGGCAACATTTCCCATACTCCTGGGACTATTTCAAGCTCTTAGGGACTAGAAGATGTGCTTTGAGAAACCAGAACTTTTGCATGTTTAGGATTATAACTTCAATATATTAACGTAATTTCAAAACTTTTTTCTCTAAGGTATAGGATAAAAATATAGATCTGAAATTTTGCAAAAAAGAAAAAGAAAAGGAATAACTGTAAAAGGTTATGAAATTACTTTGGTTCCATGAACATGGTCAATAGTAGCAGGCTTACTTCTGATTAATCCCACACTGTTCTTTCTTCTTGCTGGGTAAATTTCTGTAGGAGAGATATTGGCTTCTTAGTTCTTAAATATGTGATCTTTGCAAATGTCTAGAGGGCTAATACTCAATTGCACATGAAATCTGAAAAACATTCTGTAACTTTTCAAAATGGCATTTTAATAATTACATTAATAATTCATTCCAAGCCAAGTTAATTTATTAAAACTTGGTTACAAACTTTATAACTTTTTTTTTTGGTGGTACTGGGGATTGAACCCAGGGGCCTTCTACCACTAAGCTACATCCCTAGCCCTTCTTTGACTTTTTATTTTGAAAGAAGGTCTCACTAAATTACCAAACTCTGGCCTTGAACCTGCAATCCTCCTGTCTCAGACTCCCAAGTACTGGGATTACAGGCATGCACCCAGCTGCAACTTCTTGAGATAGTAATATATTTTAAAATGTTCTGAATTTAAAAGATTTGAGAAACCTAAAAATTCCTGCAATCCTCTTCTTTTGTAAAAGGAACAGAGAAGAAAGTATGTTTCCTTCTCCTATCATAAATAATGCAACTATTTTTATGAGGAAGAGATTCAATTTCAAAAGCATGACTGGGGGTTAAGAAAGAGACACATCTTAACAAGAGTCATATCCATTTATATTGAAACAGAATTTTAACATGGAGAGGACTTCAGCGTCCATTTAATCTAGACTTCTGTTGTATCCATAGTGTGACTGAAGCCTATAGAGGTTCAGCAAATTTCCAATGGCCCACCTAGCAATTGGATTTAAAAGTCACAATCTTGTTATGAAAATTGTTTCATCAGAGTAGTGATATATCTTTCCTTGTTAAAGGCTAGATTCCTTAAATTTAGGCAATGTTCTGCTGCAGGTTGAATTTGATAAATATAAATTTGATTTATATGCTTTATACATATCTGTGTTATGATACTTCTAAATATTAAATATTTCCCCAACTTTTTTTTTGTACTGGGAATTGAACCTAGGAGCGATTGCCTACCTCTGAGCTAACCCCAAGCCCTATTTTATTTTTTATTTTGAAACAGGGTCTTGCTAAGTTATTGCATGCTGCTGGCCTTGAACCTGCGATCCTCCTGTCTCAGCCTCCTAAGTACTGGGATTACAGGTGTATACCACCATGCCCAGCCTTTTCCCAACTTTTTAAAGCTCTAGTAAAAGATAGCAACATCAAACTTGACTTTCCTGAAAAAATTTTTTGTATTTCTAAATCAGTTCTTTTTCTTTCATCTTCATGAGAACTCTTTAACTTTCTCTTGGTATATTCTATCTGGTACACTTTTAATATCCCTTCTTTGGGCTACTTCAAAATGTGTAGCTAAAACAATTTCACCTACCTATATTGTTCAAAATACCTTCTGGTATCTCTTGAGTCCTCAGTTGATCTCTAATGAAGGGGTCCAGAATATGCAACCCCAAATATGCCACATTGGCATAAAGATTATTTTAAGCTGAAGGGAACTGAGAAACAGAGACAGGGAAACTTCTCTGCTTTTCTCCTTTTTGCCCCAAAGCAGGGAGTACATTTCCCTTTGTCAAGGTGACAGAAAGTTCCATTCGTAAAAGTTTTCCTCTCTCACATATCAAGACTTGGAGAGATGAGTCTACATAGCAAACCTTTGTAAACAACCCTTACCTGTGTGCGCCTTCTTCTTAATGATGCACTTTCCCAGCAGTTCAGGGTCTGTAAGGTACATACAGCCAAGGGCAGGGAAAATGTACATGGATGTGTCAGACCACCAGGTGTGGCGAAGACTCATGGTCCCAGGGCCATCGTGGTTGGAGGATGTAGGGAGGGACATGCTTAGCAGTCAGACCGATGCTTGGCTACGCTTGTACCTATTTGGGAACCTGTTTGCCAATGTTGGCAGCAGGCTGAATGGGATGCGATAAGACACTCTTCTCATATTCTTATTATGTGCACTAAATTCTACTCTCACACGTCTCCATTTCTTTTATCATACAAGTTTTTTACCTTTCAGTTTGGTTTCTTGGGGACAAAGTGAAAATATCCTTTTTTTTTTTTTTTTGCAGTACTGGGGATTGAACCCAGGGGCATTCCACCTCCAAGCTACACCACCAGCCCAATTTTTTTATTCTTTATTTTGAAACAGGGTCTCACTAAATTGCAGACGGTCTCACTAAGTAGCTAAGGCTTGCTGCAAACCCAGATCCTCTGGTCTCAGCCTCCCAAGTACTGGGATTACAAGCCCGGCTTGAAAATATTTTCTGAATTGTGACAGTCCAAATTGTCAATGAATGCAGCATTACAGTTCCATTCCTGCTCTTTGGAATCTCGTGCTGTTATGAAAATCTTTTCAAACTTGTGGTTGAGGAAAAGACCCCTTTACAGTTTTCAACATCTGAGGAAAGAGCAGCCTTAGGTGTAATTTAATTTTTGATAAAGCAAAGAATAAATCTCACATATTTTATGGTAACTTACATGATGGTTTTAGGAATTGTCTGAAATTTGCTTCTACCCTTTATCAAGAGACAGGAAGTCAAGAGCTGCTTATAGGAGAATGGTGACGTATTAAAATACAAATCCACTTAGATCTAGTGCTCCAGGTTACTCCAAAGGGGGTGAAAATTGGCAGCCATGATGGTGCTATTGCACTAAGGAGCAACGCAGACTTTTCACAATCTCCTTGGAAGTTTTAAAAAATCCTGAGGCTCAGGTCCTACCCCAGACAAACTAAATAAAAATGATCTGGGGGTGAGATCCAGGCATCAGATTTAAAAAACCAAAACAAAAAAACCTCCTCCATGTGATTCCAATGTGCATCCAGGGTTGAAAAGCACTGTTCTAGCATAATATATTACACATGAAATATTATCACATATAACATTGTCCAAGGTTGTTCAGGAGATACAGAAATTAGAGAAGACATGGTCCCTGCCACTGATCTGGTTGGAAAGACTCTTGCCATAAAAATGGTCACTAAACTGGAAAGTTAAGCTGTGTGGTGGTATTTTAAAACCAGTGGATCTTCTACCTGGTGTTTTAGTGTCCACTGATGGTTCTTACAACCGGGGGTTAAAAAATGGTGATTTTTCTAATTTAATCATTTCCTTAACATGTATCAATTGGTATATTAGTCTCCTGGGCTTCTAGAACAAAATACCACAGAATGGTATTTTGTTTAAGCCACTACGGTGACTTAAACAATAGAAATCTATTTTCTCATAGTTCTGGTGACTAGAAAGCAGAAATCAAGGTACTTTCAGGAATAGTTTCTTCTCATTTCATATTTGCCTGGCCTCTTCTTGGTGGGGGGGAGGGGGAGAGGGAGAGAAGTAAGGAGAGAGAGAGAGAGAGAGAGAGAGAACGAACTAGAGAGAGAACCCACTAACTCACCAGTGATTCTTCATCTTTGGATTAGGGCCCAACCCTCATGACCTCATTTAACCTTAATTACCTGTGTAAAGGTGCTGTCTCTGAATACAGTCACATTGGGTGTTAGGGATTCAACATATGAATTTTGCTGGGGACATAATTTAGTTCATAAAAGTTGGTATTCTATAAAGTAGAGCTTTCTACTTTTATGCTTCCTTTCTCTCTTCTTCCTCCTCATCTTTCTCCTCCTCCCCACCATTGTGTTCTTTCAATCCCAACCATTTCTGGAATCAGGTGGTATTTAGAAACACAATCTGTGTATTTGCTCTTACTAGTAATGATTGCCTTCTGAATCTGTTGCTTTTAACAGAATTCTCCATGTTACACCTATAGAATCTGTACCAGTGAAGGCTCATTGAATTAGAGATTTACTCTTGATGAGTGTAGTTGGGCATTTAGTAAGCATTAGAGTGGCTTAGAATGTAACACGTTCTTAGTAAATATTGGTGAGTAACTGAATGGCCTGGAATCATGGGTTTTGCTTAAGTTGCTGGAGGGTATTCTAACCAGCGAGTTTGCTCCAGCTGTAGTGAGTGGAGGAGACTGGGATGCGTCCTTATATTTTTACCCACATATTCAGCCTGTAGCTCTCTCTCCTGTTACTGGAAAAAAAAATACAGATCCCCATCTCCTGACCTTCTGTGAGCTCTTACAGCTGTTTTGCGAGGAAGTGATTTTGTGTAGCCTCCAACTTCTCATCTGTGTTTCTTAGTTCATCCCCTCGGATTTCTAGGGAGATAAGATTAACTTATTGAAAGGAATACTTGAAAGAAAATAAATTCTTTTCCCAGTTTTACAAAGCAGCTAGCTAAGGAATATTTTTTCCCCACAGATGAAGAGAATCCAGTTAAAATGAAGCTAGGAATACAGATTTCAGAGCTCTTGAGAATCTCGTACATTTAATATCTATTCTGAGGAACAAGGATTCAGTCACAACCGCTCTTTGAGGATCTATTTACTGTCAAAGTGTAATTGGATTTTGATATAGCAGTTCATTTTAGTGGGGGGGGGTGGGGAGAGGAAGGTGATTACAAAGTAACAAAATGTAAGTGATGGGCTTTTTATTTATTTTTTTTTCTTTTCTTGCTTCTGGATCTTTACAGATACTGGGAATAAACCCCTTCTCCCCCACAGTGGTCTTAGAAAACAAGGCACACACTTCAACTATGTCTGTGGTGAATAATCCATTGAAGCCAAACAGTATTATAGGAGATTCATCAGTGTTCACACAAAGGTTATATCCTTACATATCTCTTTGAATTTGTGGGACGCATATGGTGTACCACTTCTATAGAAGAAATATTTTCATTTTAGAATTCAACTTTTATAACCTTTGGCAACATGTAGTATCAATGGCTCTTTGTTGTTAAAAAAAAAAGTAAAACTGTAAGCTATCCCCAAGGATATGCAGGGCGTTGCTATAGCAACAGAATCTGCCTCCCAGCACCACAAGAGAAGCTATGAATAAAAGATGGTGTTCTAAGGACAACAGAATAGAAGAGGTTGTTTCGATCCTTCTAATACCTGAAATTTGCTGTTATTTTGTTAAATGCAAAATAAAAATCTTGGGGAAAGGCACAGTTCACTAAAAGGAGGAATTTCTATATTGTACTTCAGATGTCATGGGGGAAAAATACATGCTTTCTGAATAGAGTTAGCCCATGTTAGGAAGAGCAGAAAAGGGCCAAAATATTTGATTTATATGTTTTTCTGTTTAGTTTTGTACTTCAGATGAAAGAACTCAAAGACGAATTGTGTTAATCTGACAAAGAATGGGAACTTGTTAAATTCTGACCCCAAATAGTCTCCTTTTCCATATTTAACCATAAGCACACTTTACATAAAAGGTAGGACAAAACACAGTACTCTAATTTCAGCTGGCATTGTCTATTCTGAATCCAGTTACTTCACGTATACCCTCTATGGTCATTGAATTCTCATCCTAGTTACTTAAACATAGCTACCTATCTACCTACCAACTTAGCTATGTTTTATAATACTGAATATTTCAGGACCCAAATCATAGGGTGATAACAAGGTTTCAGTTGATATAGCAATGTGTGAACTTTGAACCTCTCTTTTCCAATGGGCACACACACACGCGCGCGCGCGCGCGCGCACACACACACACACACACACACACACAAGAACGCCTTCCCACATGGGTTTTTATATCATGTTTAGTTTTTAAGAAACATATTGTTGTTGAGTGAAGCTATGGGTGAACTGATACCCAGAGAAGAGGTAAAAAATTCAGCTTTCTGTAAGAGCTTATTTTCAAAATGCTAAGATCTAAATTAAATTATTGCTAGAAGATATGACTATCAGAGCAAAGGGATTGCTATGGACTGAACTGTGTCCTCTCAAAATTCATATACTGCAGCTCTAAACCTGAATGCGGCAGTATTTGGATATATGGCCTGTATGGAGTAATTGAGGTTAAATGAAGTCATAAGGGTAGGGATCTGATCGGATTGGATTATAAGAAGGGACAAGCGAGGCCAGAGCTTTCTTTGGTTCCACATACACCAAGGAAAGTCCATGTGAGGACCGGTGGAGAAGGTGGTCATCTGCAAGTTTGGACGAGGGCATTTACTAGACCCTGGCAATTTGATCTCGAACTTCCAGCCTCCAGAACTGTGACAAAATGGATTTCTGTTGCTTAAGCCTCCTAGTCTATGGTATTTTGTTACGGCAGCCTGAGCCAATTAAAACAGGGATTAAAATATTTTGTAAGACTTGTGTGTGTGTGTGTGTGTGTGTGTGTATGCACGCGCGCGCATGCGCGCGCGCATTACTGGGGATTAAACCAAGGGGCATTCTACTTCTGAGCTACACCTCCAGCCAGTTTTATTTTTCTTTTGAAACAGGGTCTCTCGAGGTTGCTGAGAATCTCACTACATTGCTGAGGCTGTCCTTGAACCTGCAATCCTCATGTCTCAATACCCAAAGTACTGGGATTATGGGCATGCTCCACCACGTCTGGCTTGGTGTGACTATTCCCTTCATTTTCTTCCAGAGTCAAAGTGAAGCTTTGTAGGGAGAACAGGCATGCACATACATCTCAAAGTTTTTCTAGGGCTCTTCTTTCACTATTGTCACCTTTATACAACTGGGGATCTAAAGATCATTTATATAATTATCAAAGGCGTGCATATTATCATGTATAATTGTAATGCACCAATAAAACATGTGTTTAAAAACATTATTTTAGCTATGATACCTAGACTATTTGACTTTTTGTTTTCATTGGAATAATTTTTTTCTGGCTGAATTCGTGGGTAAATAAAAGTGTAAGAGCGAACAAAAGGTAGTATTTTAGTTTTGAGCTTTAATTTTAATTTAGGTTTGGGTAGACAACATTTGTGAAGGACAGACTAATAGACTGGTATTAATCTTATAAAAATAAATTCTGGATAATCACTCTCAAAATTTCAGAGACTTTCCTTGTTCTTGTTAAGAGTTTTATTTTCCTTGGGTCCTCCCATTATTTAAACTCTCCAGGGACTTTCTGATTAGAAGGAATTTATTCAGTCTAGCTTGTTATATGCCTTGGCTGTTTCTCTTCTCAAAACTAGGCAGTACACTAAAATGCTAATAATGGGTGGTGAGAGCACTGGTGGGAACATGGGTGATTTTGTTTCTCCTTACTCTTCCACTTATTTCCTGAATTTTATATAATAAGACTCATTACTTACATAGTGGAAAAATAAGAAAGTTAAAAATACTAGGTATTAGAAGAATTTATAAAAATGCTGTCTTCCTTCAAGAAGAATTTGAGGTGGTTTGCAATAAAAGACATTTGTGCCATAAAGCTAGACAAGATAGGAATTAGAAATCTAAAAGTATGAAAAGAAGAAGGGAGAAGGTTTAATATACTTATGGTCACTGAACATTAAATTTACTTCTGAGCTTCCTGACAGTCAAGAAAAAGGAATAGTGGATTAGAGAATTCTCATTATCTGATCAAAAGAAAGTCTACCAGCACTTTGTAAAAGAACATTTTTTTCCTTGGCAAATGTCTAAAATAGATTTGCCACAGTGTGTTATTTGTGTAAAACATAAAAAGAATATATTTATATGCTTGTAAATGCAGAGAAAATGTCTGGAACCCAGGAAACTATTGATGGTAACATAAAGTTGTCAGTAGTTTCTGCTATGTAGCACAACTTTCCCCTTCTTTTGGTTACCATGTCCCCCTTCCTCAAGGGAACTAACCGCTCCTCTTCTATTTTAGTCATGAGTTTCTGGGCCCTGCCAACCATAATACTGCTTTGACCAAAGCCAAGACAACCAAAGCATGTTCCTGGAATTTTTCCAAGGGTTTTGGGAAAAATTTCCTTTTCCTGTTGGATGGCAGTAATGCAAAGATATGACCCTTTGGTCACTGGAGGCCCTATTTTCCCCCACCTGAGAAGATAAGAGAACAACTCAAACATGCATGCAGAGACCGACAAGGAGCTCACACCCAGACTCCATCCTCTGCCTGTCTGGTTTCCACAAAGGCTGCTTTGATTCCTTGCTCCCTCTTCCCCCACTGGCCATTCAAGTCCTCTCTTGCATTTAACCTACTTCAAGCTACAGGACTATCTTTTATAATAGATGGAATCCTGACCCCCAGATACCTCTAGGGGTTAGAATTGTGTGGTCTGGAAAGAGGATAGATATGGGAGATTTTACATTGCTTGAGAACATGTTTAGAAACAAGTATGTAATACTTTTATGATAAAATAATGAAAGAAATATCAAGGGGAATTTATCATGGGGAAATATGTATAAGGGACATTGAACAATAGAGAGGACAAGATCTCCAAAAAAGACTTCAAAGCAAACACACCAGGGCTTTATTCATATGTCTCTTTCTTATATGTATTGGGCTTTGGTAAAGTCTGAGAATAACACTGAAGTGGTACTCAGTGAAGGAACTAAGATAATGCTCGAATAGACTGTAAAATACTTAGAGGAGTAGACAGAGAATAAGTCTCAGACTATCAGCCTTTTGACCTAAGGGCCTTTTCCCAGAACTGGAGAGCAAATGATTCCAGGTGAACTTTTCTGATGAGAAGTCAACGTGTACATACTGTTGAAGGCACAGTGATATGCTTTGGATTGCAGATGAACACATGGCAAGGGTGACACTATTTTATGAAAGAAGATGTACTTGATTGTGCTTATAGCTGAATGAAAGCTCACTGTTATGGTTAGATATAGAATGTCCCCAGAAGAGCTCATGTATTCGTGCTCAGAGTTGATACAAGTCATGAGGGTTGTAATCTCATCAGTGGATAAATATTTTGTAATGGATTTACTAGTTGGTAACCTAGGTAGGTGGGATGTGGCTGGAGTAGGTGGGTAACTAGGGGTGTGGGCTTGGGGACTGTGCTTGTTGCCAGAGCCCGCCGGTAGAGTCAAAGGGTTTGAACTGTTCCTGAAACAGGGAGTGAGGATTGAGAGAAAAGAGAGAGAGAGACAAAGAGTAGCATAAAGACGAGAGAGGAGAGAGGAAAGACAAAGGATAGCTTCAAGAGAACTGCGGTCAATACCGTAGCCTTATCGGGAGGACTCTGTCAATACCGGAGCCTTATCGGGAGGACGGTCAGTCCACACTGCCATGCGACAGTCAGTAAATACTGCCGTGCCGTCTTTATTTTGCTCGGACCTTATATATTCTTTCAGAGCATCAGATGTACACAATATTAACACCAACAAGCAGACAAACAACATAGCACCAGATGTATACAATAGCAACAAGCAGATAAACATCGTGTTCTCACGCAGCACCCCTCTCCCTTCCCGGTCAAGGAGCGGTCAACTCATTCCTCCGTGAGTCTCCCTCTGTTGTTACAGCCACAATCAACAAAATCAGCAACACTTGGCAAAATCCTCGCCTTGCCAGGCTGTTTATGCAACTCAGAGAAGGGAATGGCTCCCGACAGCTTGTGTCTTTGAATCCCCTTGCTTGCTCTCTCTTTTGCTTTTCCAGCCTCCCTGATGTGAGAGCAGAGGACTTGTTTTCTCCCTCTCTCTGCCTCCTGATGCCATGCCCAATCTCCTCCCATGTAATTGGGCCTGACATGGACTGAACCTCTGAAATCTCCAGAACTGCGAGCAAATACATATTCCCTCCTCTAGGTTGTGGTGTGCAGTTGTTTTGGATTACAACAGTGAGAATGCTGAGTGAAACAGTCACCTAACTTGCAAATGGAGGTGGGTCACTGAATGCCCAACTGGGGCCAAATTTTTCTTCAGGAGGCAACTCAGGTCTGTTCAAGTCTTTTATTAAAAAGTATTTTCTTGAGCCAGGCGTGGTGGCACACACCTGTAATCCCAGTACTTGGGAGGCTGAGACAGGAGGATGACAGGTTCGCATCCAGCCTCAGCTACTTGTGAGGCCCTCTGCAACTTAGTGAGACCCCGTTTCAAAATAAGAAATGAAATAGGACTAGGGATATAGCTCAAATATAGCTCAGAGGTAGAATGCCTCTGGGGGTTCAATCCCCAGCAACACACACATGCACACACACACACAGAGTTTTCTTAAGACTTTAGGGTAGCTTAAGATGGATACAGCACATCATAGCAGAAAGAGACTTGAACTCTGTACTCTTTCAGTGTGACTCTCTGATACCTGTAACCTCAACAATTTCCCAGTGCAACTAACATCCACAGATCCAGTTGCTTTTCAGACAAATCTGTTTGGAAGTACTTCCTGGTCAACAGATGTGAGACTGAACTCATTATATATTTCTGAAAATGTCTGTGTTTCTTTATTCTCTCTCTGATTGCTGTAGGATACTTCTATCTATCCAGTCACCCAACCCAGTAACATGGGAGTCATTTTAGATCTCTCCCTTTTCCCCACTCCTAAGATACAATTGCCTCAGTGCTTAAATATTTATAGATTTTGTCTTCTTTTCATCTCTACAACCTCTGTTTTTGGTTCTGCCCCAGTTATTTCTCATAGGCTTGATTAATTGATGAATTCAGTGATTATTTATTTAGTGTCTGTTATATATTTTTTAATTTTCTATTCTTTTTTATTACATTTATTGGTGCATTGTAGTTATACATTTTGATAAGTGTCAGCATATCAGAAGCATGCATGTACACACTGCTCATTTAGCCCTCCCTCAAATCCCACCCCATTCCCTCCTTTCCATGCTCAGCATAGTGATCGACTCTGATAAGTTTGTTTATACACATCATGTGCATTAGTGTATTTCTCTCTTCCCTCCTCCCATCTCCCTCAGGTAGGTCGCCTTCTTTGCTCAATTAAAGTTTTCTCCTTCTTTGTCTGGAGTTCCTTCTAAGTCCCATTCTCCCTAGCTTCCACATATTAGGGAGAACATCTGACTTTTCACTCTTTGTGATTTACTAATCTCACTTAGCATAATGTTCTCCAGTGCCCTCCATTTCCCTGCAAATGTTGTAATTTTGTTTTCTTTATGGCTGCATAAAATTCCATTGTGTACATATCCCATAGTTTTGTGATCCATTCGTCTGTTGATGGACACCTTGGCTGGTTCCAAAGTTTGGCAATTGTGAATTGTGCAGCTATAAACATAGATACACATGCATTAGTCTGGTAGTTTGGTTTCAGTTCTTTTGGGTAGATGCCTAGATGTGGTATTGCTGGGTCATAGGGTAGGTTCATTCCCATTCTTCTGAGGATCCTCCACACTGTTTCCCAAAGTGGTTGCACTAATTTGCAATCCCACCAACAGTGTATTAGAGCTCCTACTTCTCCACATCCTCACCAGCACTTGTTGTTGTTTGTGTTTTTAATGATTGCCATTCTAATTGGGGTTAGGTGAAATCTCAGGGTAGTTTTGATTTGCATTTCTCTGATTGCTAATGATGTTGAACATTTTCTCATACATTTATGGGCCATTTGTATTTCTTCTTCTGTGAAGTGTCTATTTAGTTCACTTGCCCATTTTTTGATTGGACTATTTGTTTTTTTTAGTGGTGATTTGTTTAAGTTCTCTGTATATTCTAGATATGAGTCCTCTATCAGAGGAATAGCTGGCGAAGATCTTCTCCCATTCTGTCGGCTCTCTGTTGAGGTTCTTGATTGTTTCCTTTGCTGCACAGAAGCTCTTTAGTTTAATGCAATCCCACGTATTGATCCTCGTTTTAGTTTCCTGTGCCTTTGGGGTCTTGTTGAGGAAGTCTTTACCTGTGTTCACCACATAGGCATGTGTTGAAGTGTTGGACCTATGCCCTCTTCGAGTAGCTGCAAGGTCTCTGGTCTGATTTCTAGGTCTTTGATCCATCTTGAATTGACTCTTGTATAAGGTGAGAAAGTAGGGTTTATTTCTATTTTTCTGCATATGGTTAACCAGTTTTGCAAGCACCATTTGTTGAAGAGGCTATCTTTTTTCCAGTGGGTGTTTTTAGCCCCTTTGTCAAAAATCAATTGGCTGTAGGTGTATGGGTTTGTTTTGGAGTCTTCTATTCTACTCCATTGGTTTATGTGTCTGCTTTTGTGCCAATAGCATGCTGTTTTATTATGGCTTTGTAGTATAGTTTGAAGTCAGGTATTGTGATGCCTCCTGCATGGATCTTGTTGCTGAGAACTACTTTGGCTATTCTGTTTTTTTTTTGTTGTTGTTCCAAATGAATTTAAGGACTGATTTTTCTATGTCAGTGAAGAGTGACTTTGGTAATTTAATGGGTATTGCATTGACTCTGGCTGTGGGCCTATTGTATATTGCCTTTATGATGTTGAAGTATGTTCCTTCTATTCCAATTCTCTGCAGTATTCTTATCATGAATGGGTGTTGGATTTTGTCAAATGCTTTTTCAGCATCTATTGAAATGATCATGTGATTTTTGTCTTTAGTTCTGTTTATGTGGTGGATTACATGGATTGTTTTTTGTATGTTGAACCAGCCTTGCATCCCTGGGATGAACCCGACTTGGTCATGATGTATGATTTTTGTGATGTGGTTTTGAATGCGTGTT
>PVJS01029985.1:0-24400 GCA_004027185.1 Glis glis
CTCCTCCTCCTCCTTCTCCTCCTCGTTTTATTTTGGTACTGGGGATTGAACCCAGGGGCATTCTTCCTCCAAGCTACACCCTCAGCCCTATTTTTTATTCTTTATTTTGAAACAGGGTGTCACTAAGTTGTAAAGGGCTTCACTAAATAGTTGAGGCTGGCCAAGAACCTGAGATCCTCCTGTCTTAGCCTCCCGAGTACTGGGATTACAAGCGTGCGCCACCATGCCCGGCTTGCAGATTTTCTTAATCAAATGTTGGCGGGGGAGTCGCTGTTGTGTCCGGGCTGAAAGCCGACTGTCTTTAGTGCTGGTGGAGACAATGGCCTTGAGTACCAGGCTTTGCTGAGGGACAAGGAACTTTGGTCCTTTCCAAAAACTTCTCTTTTCACATAAAGAGCTCAATCTAGATGAATCACATTATAGACTTTCATGGAAGGTCTCAGATCCTGAAGGGAGTTCTGGGCAGAGGGAAAAGGAAGGGGCTTGGTGTGGGGAAAGGTTCTGAGTGCAGGTTTAGGGTGTTACTGTGTCTCTGAGACCCCAGGTCTTACCACCCTGGGCCTTGGCAAGGGGAGAAATGTGTGTGTGTGTGTGTGTGTGTGTGTGTGTGTGTGTGTGTGTCACAGAGAGAGAGAGAGAGACAGAGACAGAGACAGAGAGACAGAGAGAGAGAGAGGAGAGAGACCAACCCCTGTTGGGTGGGAGGAGAGCTAAAAGCAGCTGCACCTGTGTCCCACATTCCGCTGGGGACTCTGGTAGGCCCTCCAAGGTTCGGGTGAGTGACACAGAGGGGCAGGGCCTCGGGAGATGCAGAAGGGGTGAGGAGCCTGGAGGGAGTGTTGCCAGGGCGCGCTGTGGCCAGGCCAGAGAGACCTGTCCAGCCTGAGGCTCCAGTGAGCATCACAGGCAGAGGCCAGGGCAGCCACATGAGGTTCCTGGAGGATGGATGGCCCTGGAGCACTTACACACCCATGCAGGGGACAGAGAGGACCACACCTGCGGGGCTGAGGGGGCAGATCACCTGGCCTGGGCCAGGACTCACCAGGCCGCTGTATAGAACAACACCTGGGCAGGGAGTCTGATCTATACATCAACTGATTATCCCCCAAAGATGATTTCGAACCCAAAGAGACAAAGTTGCACTGAAAGGGCTAACTATTGAAGCCTTTTAGTCTCTGCCACTGGGTGGAACAGTAAGAGGAGACAGGCACAGGGCAGGGAAGGTGGGCTGCCTGGGTCATCTTAAGTCAGCTGGGCAG
This sequence comes from Glis glis, assembly GCA_004027185.1. Classification (NCBI taxonomy): domain Eukaryota; kingdom Metazoa; phylum Chordata; class Mammalia; order Rodentia; family Gliridae; genus Glis; species Glis glis. Next base: position 1,260 of record PVJS01029985.1, read on the forward strand.
GACCTTGATCCCACGCCCCCTGCAGTGCAGGCTTAGCTGCCCTTCCCTGTCCAGACTGTTGCAATGAAAAGCACAGAAGGTCCTGGGGCGGGGGTGCCCCGATTCCCAGGAACAGCTTCTTTGCTGTAGCTCAAGATGTTCTCCCACATTTTGAGGGAAGAGAACCCAGAGGAACCCAGGCGGGCTGTCAGTGCTTCTAATGAGAAAGCCGGGATCCATCAGGACCCATCCTGGGCTGGGATGATGTGTTCCTGGAGGCTGGTCTAGACTTTTCTGATTGTCCTAGTGTCACGCTTCTGTGCCCTCATCCCCAAGCGCCCCAGCAGCTGAGAGGCTGCCTGGGTGGGTACAGACCAGGCTGCGTTGGCACCGCCCCTTGGGGTCCCTTCCACTCTGACAGTGCAAACCTGCCTTGTCCTGTGGCAAGGAACCGCCCTGCCTGCTGAGGGCTGGCAGGACTTTCTCCTTCCTTACACTTGTTGAGTTTCAAGAAACACCTAATCACGGTGTTCCAGATCTGCGTGGGGGAGAGCAGGCCACCCTCGCAGTTCTCAAGGGCACAGGTTAGAACCAATCCCAGTGTCCAGACTCAAACGGAAACCCTGGTCCTCCAGGATCCCAGGATTGGTCACATAAGAAGTGACTAAGGGCAAGACCCCCAGGACTCAGATGGAAAACGAGGGCCCTAGACAGGGTGAGGCTGGGGCCTTCTGGTCTGCTGGCCATGAACCTGCCATCCTTCTGTCTCAACCTCCCAAGTACTGGGACTGCAGGCGCGCACCACCATGCCCAGCTAAGATCTTTTTCTCAGAGAGGAAAAAAGGCTTCCCCCAGCCTGGGGGTTTGGTGAAAGAAAGAAAACCTAGAGAAAATCTGGACCTTTGCTCTCTGTCCCAAGGCTCCAGCATGGAGCCCTGCAGCCTGTGGGGGCAGGTTTGGGTTACCCCAGCAGGCCACAGGGAGTGGGTGTTGGAGGTGGGGGAAGCACTCTCTGCCTACCCTGCCTTTAGCTCGCCCTCCCTGGCCTGTGATATGCAGCCCATTGGGAACGCAGCCAGGGCCCGTTTGGAATTTGTAGGGGAAAGGGAAGGGGGTGTATCAGCAGTATGGGGTGCTGGCTAGGGGAGGGACTACTGCAAAGGCACTGGCACTAAGCAACAGTCTGCTTGGGGCAAATTAACCTTTTCCCCAATGTTGGCCCCAGGTCAGCCCTACAAAGTCCCCCCAAAGGGAATCCCTGTTTTCACCCCCCCACCCCCAGTCCCTACCGGTTGGCAGCTGGGTCCTGTTCTGTACTTATGGAGCCTATGTTGGGTCTTAAGTAAACTCAGGCTCAATTTTCTTTTCCTGACCAATTAAAGCCCTATAAATAGAGAATCCAGTTGTAGTTCTCTGGAAATCCTCTGTTTTATGATATGGTCTCTCAGATGAGGGAGAACCAAAGGGACCAGAAAGTGGCTTTTGTGTTCTCACCTGGGAGACCTTCCAAATGTGGTTCCTCAGAGTCAACCCTGGGAGAGCTAGTCCTAGAATTGTGGGGATACCCAGGCTCCCGATGACACTTCCCGGGGATTTTTAAAAAAATTTGTAAGTTCCTGTATCACTCTGGGACATCGGACAGACTAAGGGCTAGCAACCTAGCAACCGTCGGTGATGTCGTTTATTTATTCCACCATTTGTTTTTCTCTAAGAAAGAATGTGAAAAGTTCAGAGTGGCCCTATCCACCTTGTCTCTCCTGTGTGTCGCTGTAAGCCCGGGTGAGGTGGCGGGGGCTCCGGTGCTGTTGACAGCTTTCTGGCAAGATCATCTACTGCCAAAGGAAAAAGACAAGTTGAGAAAAATCAAGGACTGACAACAATGTGTCCTGCCTGGGTGTCACCCACTGGTCCCTGAAGGGATGGGCTAAGGACATCAAGAAGCGGTTCAAGCTCGGCACGGTGGCACAAGCCTGTAATCCCAGTACTTGGGAGGCTGAGACAGGAGGATGGCATGGGTTCAAGGCCAGCCTCAGCAATTTAGTGTGATCCTGTTTCAAAAACAAAAAATAAACTAGGGCTGGGGGTATAACTTGGAGGTAAAATGCCCCTGGGTTCAATCCCCAGTACAACAACAAAAAAATAAGTACTAATGCAAAAAGAAAAATTCCCCAGGAGCGGAGAGATTATTTGAGTGGAATGAAATGGCGTGTGGGAAAACGCCATCAATTTTTAACAGGGAAGCCGGGCGTGGTGGCGCACGCTTGTAATCCCAGTACTTTGGGAGCGGAGACCGGAGGATCCGGGTTCGCGGCCAGCCTCAGCTAGCGCGCTCTCTCTCTACTTAGTGAGGCCCTCTGCAACTTCGTGAGACCCGGTTTCAAAATAAAGTATACAAAATAGGGCCGGAGGTGTAGTGCGGAGGTAGAATGCCCCTGCGTTCAATCCCCAGTACCGCAAAAAAAAAAAAAAAAAATTTTAACAGGGAATTGACATAAGGCTTGCATACTGAAACAACTTTCTGAGAACCACTGCCACTCTGTTGTTGAGTCCCATACTCTCCCACAGCTGGCCAGGTAAAAACGAGAGGGGAAATCGGCCTTTCCAGGAATGGTTTCATATGGAGTATATGTTGTTATATAAAGCCATTAATTCTCAAGTTTAATAAAAGATATAATGACAGATGGATGCGAACAAATATGTCTCCTCTTAGGATGCTCATGCCATTTGTTATTTCTAAAGGTTTGGAACTTTTAGTGGCTATTAACAAACTGTAAATTTGCAGGCATTTAAACTGCTTGGACAGCTGGGTGTGGTGGTGCATGCCTGTAATCCCAGTACTTAGGAGGCTAAGATAGGAGAATTGCAGGTTTGAAGTCAGCCACAGCAGTTTAGTGAGGTTTTCAGCAACTAGTGAGACCCTGTTTCCAAATAAGAAATAAAACTGGTCTGGGGGTATAGCTCGGAGGTAGAATGCCTCTGGGTTCAATCCCCAGTACCACACACATTAAAGAAAAAAGAAACCAAAAAACCCAGGAACAACAACAACAAAAACACCGCTCGGACACAATTAAGATGCATTGGCGAAAAAGCTTGAAATCAGACAACTCATAATACTTGATGTAGAAAATGTTCCAGCTTCCATAATTCTTTATTAAATATTTGACAAATGGTATCACTTCTTTACAACGACTTCATTTTGTCACATTACTCTTTTGCTGTCAGGAAAACAAGCTACAATTTCTCTTCAGATCTCTCCAGAGGAAAGAAAAAGCAAGAAGGACTTGTTCTTAAACCAAACTTTCCCTGTGTGTATCAAATTCAACTGTATTTTAAAGCTATTCTGGTTGTGAAAATGAGCATTATCCATAAGTTGTCTTTTTTTTAAAAAAAATCTTTAAGGTAGTTGGTTTTGATCATTGTATCAAATAGTACTTGGCTTCATATTAAGAGGTGGGTTTATAATAAAAAGTTATGAAACATTGAGAATTCATTTGGAATGCTTGAAACTCCTTCACCTTAAAAGTCACTGTTTTTTTTAATGTTTCATTTGATAACAGATCCTGAATTAAGAAATGACAGCGAATTAACATCTTCCTAGGGTTCTCTCAGGCTCCAAGGATCAGCGTTCTCAGGGTACAGCACGGAGAAGACCCTGGAAGAATTAAATGCTCACTCCCTTTCAAATCCAGATTACTCAGAAAGGTGTAAAAATGCTATACAAATATATACATATATATTTGGACAGCATATGCATGTGTATATGTATGTTATGTGTGTGTGTATGTTACTAAGTAGTACGGGAAGAACAAAGTCACACAAAGTCAACGTGACAATCTGAGAATGAGGGGCAGACTGGCTCACACAGAAACACAGACATCTGTGGACGCGGGTTATGGTCCTGAGAGAGGCTGTGATGGACTGATCTATGGTGGAGAATGCAGTACGCTGGAGGTCGCACCAACAGCGATGTCGTTAGATTCCTATCATTACTCCTTACAAACATAAAACCAACAAAAGAAAGAGACATGCACTTTACACATGTGTTGCTTTGAATGTAATGTCTTTAACAAAGCAGAGATGTCAAATGAGAGGTTTTCTCGGAAAATTTCATACGAACAGCAAGTTACCCTTTTCCTAGAAAACGTCACACAGGCTCAGGTCCTAGGGCTACAGCATTTTCTCTGACACACTGAAAACACTCTGGGGTGTAGTGTGCATATGCAGGTGTATATACAGTATCCATTAAGGCTTATATAAATTAAAAAAAGTGGTCCAAAGTAGATCACATTTTCTTCCCAGTTTTAAAATCTAGAGTACAAAGTGGAGTCTTTTTTTTTTTTTTAACACATCTCAGTCCAGAAATTGGCAGTTTTGACATGATTTAGAAGATACCCCAATGCCTGAATGAGACAGAGGTAGTGTATGATCTTTTGGGGGTTGGTTGGGAGCAGGGCAGGCAAGGCAGAAAATGACACTGGACAGCATCCCCCTCCTCTCCTGGTGCACAGGGGTGTGGAGTCAGGTGAGGGGAATGGGGATAAAGAGGGCAGCTAGTACAGCCGGGAGTGGCCGGAGCGCTGAAGAACCAGGCTCTCTTTGCAGACTTTAAAACCTCAGAGATGAGATACGAGACTATTAGGGAAACACACGAGTCAACTGGCATAACAACTGGTCGCTGTTAGAACAATTAGAAAGTTGCTAAGTCTGAACCTGGCCTTCAAGGGCCCACTGGGATCTGGCGAGATCCAAGAGCAGTGGTAGGGGCGGTCTATCCAACAGTGAGAGGCAGAAAGTGGCTCATGCATCTTGCAACCCATTTCTCAGAATCTGCCACTGGGTCTCTATGTGGGAAGAATAATTCATGTTAAGTCGCTCTATCTCGTTCACCACAGGGATCTGGGAAATATCCCAAAGGGCCTTAGAAACAGAACTTAAGTATCTCCTGTTCTTGTGGTCTTTTCGAGGACTGGTGGTGAATGTTTCAGGTGAACAAGGAAAGTGCGCAGAGGCCAGATACACCGTGGGACACACAAAGGCCTCTCGTGGCCTGTCCCAGAGGTGGCGCGCATGGACAACATACTACCTGAAGTTAATCCTAGCTGGGGGACTTTCCAAATTCACCTCAACACCAATAAAGGCCAGGAACAGACACATGTGGCGTGAGCTTGGCGCTCACTCCTCAGCCTCACACGCAATGGCCCTGGACAGCCGTTCTCCCCAGGGAACCAGAGAAACCAGGTTATGGCGATATCTGTGGCTTGGGAGCAAAAAAGCACCAGAGACCAGGCAGTACAGAGTGGCCTGGCTGCTGGGACAAGGACAGGCCGTGCCACCCTCCTTCCCTAGGACAGCTGACAGGATCAGGGAGGCCAAAGGAATGATCCAGAAACCTGCTTCTCCTGCATTACGATTTCCTGCCTGCCACCTGCAATTTCATCATAAAGATAACCAAGAGCAGGCATCAAGACCCAGAGACAACATCTAGGACCATTTTAGCCAAAGAGCAAAACTTCACAAGTTGTTGGGGACTGGTGGCTGTATTTTGATTAAAGAAAAAAAAACCACAACAAATCTAGCAATAGTTAGTTGTCATTAAAAATCAGGAGTAGATGAAGTGTCATTTATAATTACTGCCTATTCATATGGGGTATATTTCAATAATTCTGTTTCTGGCTTAAAAATGATCAGAGTGAGTTTTGTTTTCTTATTTTCAATACTTGTCCTAATTTGCATTTAGTCAATATACAGTTTACAAAATGACAGAATTCCAGTTCTTATATTAGAATCAGATGTCTTCTCCTATAATTATGTGATCATTGTCAAAAACCAAAGCATACTGCTCAACTCAGGCTTTGCAAGGATTTATTTTTGTATTGGAGATTGAACCCAGGGAAATTTTACTTACAAGCTACACCCCCAGCCCTTTTTATTTTGAAACCGGGTCTTGCTAAGTTGCTGAGGTTGGCTTCGAACCTGCAATCCTCCTGTTTCAGCCTCCCTAGCACTGGGATTACAGGCATACACCACCATGTCTGGCTGGCATTTTTTTTAAAAAGGCAAATTGACTCTGGACTTATGGTTACCAAAAGGGGATTTTTTTTAAACCACTGAGAATTTGTTAAGTCCCACCAAAAGACAAAATAATGTGGAACATTAATTTCTATAATTACTTAACACCTAAGTTCTCTGATCACCACTAGGTATTTTTAAACCAATATGAAAAGGGATCCAACACTTGGCATTGTAGAAATCCACCTTCTTTTAGAATTTCAGGTCTCTGTGATCCTTCAGACAATTCATTTACAGCCACACATGTCCATGGCTTCTCACACGCTATTTGGAGCTATGCAAAGAGGAACAGTTTCTTACACCAAAAGTCCTTCTTATGAAACAGAGACTTTGAAACCACAATTTCTTAAGTATCACTGGCAAGAGATCAAATCTCCAGTGCCCCCTACCACGACAGGTTCCAGAACAACACAAGATAAAAAAAACACAGCAGGGTTGCTGTACTCCCACAGTCTCAGACGTCTTCTCAGAACATGACAGAATTCCGCAACGGAGACTTACAAGTGGAAAAGAATCAAACTGTGTGGACGCCCTTTATCCTCCGCCACCTCCGGCTTAGCGGCTTGATCTCAGTGGATCAAGTTGAGTCTTCTCTCACTTTTAATCTAGCATACAATAGACAAGACTCAGGCAGTACACAGCATTGAAGCATGCAACAGGTCATCGGTCACAAAACTCAGTTAGATTAAGTGTATATTAAATAAATCCTTGTAGTCGAGTAGAAATCACAAAACAGTTGGAGAGGACAGGTCTGTAGGCTCAGCTTTACATCCGGGTTTTTATACACCAGCAGCCAGGTTCACAACGGATACGATATTGCACTGGAAAGATGTGCGCCGGGAGAAGAAATAATCATCACATTTAATGTTTATGATAAAAAACAGAAACAAGACCAGATAGGACCTCCGTGGAGTACATAAAGTGCCTTTGGAATTGGTGCAGTTAGAGCAAGAACTGGTTATGTAGCCACCACTGGCTAACGCGCATGAACAGGAGATGGAACGGATCGGGCCCTTGCAGTTTTGAATCAAGCAATGCCACGTTTCATCCAACATGTCTCTACTACAAACAGCGAAGGGGAAAATATAATCAAAGGATGACTGTACAGCAACAGGAAGGGTTAAATAATCTCTCCAATGAGAAACGACAGTCCAACCCTGTCTCAAATGTGTTATAGCACACGTAATTACTTCTAAGGAATAATGGTGTGATACCTTTCAAGTTAACACAAATTTGTCATGCTATGTTACAATTCGCTCAGCCTGTGGCTGTTATCTAAATTTGTACAAAAAAAGTAATATCCAGTTTATTTTCATTCTGAGTATGGAAAAATTATTATGTCTATTGTTATATTTGAAATTCTCTCAAAAGTACTTGTCTGTAGAAGGCTTCTGGACAAAAATTAGTCTTCCAATTCTAATAAAGTAGAGGGTGGGGGTGTCCAAGTACTTCAAAAATAAAAATGTCATTAACATTAAGCCTGGTATGAAATTCAAATACAAAAAAAATATGCTCACTTTTCCAAGTACATGAGACATCTTTAATTGTAATGAAATAAAATTTGAAAATCGGTCTAAATCATTTTAAAAAGTAAACATGAGTTGTAATACTATACTGTAGAGTGATTAATTCCATTCATTGTCATTAGAAAGTATGCAAAATATTTATTAAGGGCTTTGCCTGCAGAGGCATAACATAAATAGAACAAGTCCTCCTGAAATGTAATTAGTGTACACATCAACCAGTTGAGGGTTTGTGGTGGAAGAGGCGGGAACTCGTGCTGGGACTGGGTCCCCGTGTCTGAACTTGGGCATGGCCCGGGTGCAGGCCTGGCTCTGGGATCGTGCTGCAGCGGCTCTCTGCCCTGGCTATGCAAAAGTCTGGTAGGCAAACGCAAAAGTGCAAGTGGAACTTGCCGATGAACAGCCCCCGAGGCAGGAGGCCTTAATCCACGCCTTCAAATCCTTGCGCGTTTTCTACCGCCATGAGAAGCTTCTCTCGTAAATCATCAAAGGTTTCGTATGGAGGTAAGTCAAGGCGATTAAAGCTGCAAAAGGAACAGAAAAGCAGTGTAAAAGTTTATCCTCGAGTGTCAACAGCACTCCCTAGGTTTGTTTAACGGGGCATCTGCTATTTGTACAAAGAACGAAAAGGTCTTGATCACAATTTCAAGTACCACAAAATAAATTCTAGCTACAAAACTGTCTATGCCAAACAAGCTATATAATCTACAGAGGAGAGAAAAAGAAATTCATGTGTGTGTGTGTGTGTGTGTGTGTGTGTGTGTGTGGTGCTGGAGATTGAACCCAGGGGCATTCTACTTCTGAGCTATATCCCCAGTCCCATTTTATTATTTTTTTTTTAATTTGGAAAAGAGCCTTGCTAAGTTGCTGAGATCCTCCTGTGTCAGTCTCCCAAGTGCTGGGATTATAGGCATGTGCCACCAAGCCTGGCAAGAAAACATTTTTCTAATAGTCCATGAGACTTTTGCTGTGGCCAGGTGCGGATTCTAGAAGAAGCCTGGTGGGAGGGAGACATACAGGCAAAGTAACTGACACACACCCTCACCAAGATTTCAAAACCCTTGGAGCACAGAGAGTATTGCTTTAGGAGTTGGCAAGGAACCAGACTGCGCCTATTTCCAATGCCTATTTATCTTCCATGAGGCCGAGCGGGTGCTGGTCTCTGTATGAACTCCTTCCTTTTCATCACAAGCCTACAGAGTAGGTAGGGTTAATGCCATTCCACAGAGTCAGATCCTGAAGCAGGGAGGCAGAGGCCGGGTGCTGGGGTCCCACTCCTGGGAATACTGTGGACCTAGAGGCAGAGCCCAGGCTGCCTGGGGCTCGGGAACACCAATGCTACGCCGGCCTCTGCTGAGCGAAGTCGCTTAAGCCAGCGATGACTGGAGTGAAGCGCTGCACTTGTCAAAAGCCCCTACACATCAGGAGGTGCCAGCTGGGGGGCTGCAAATCACCCTGGTGGCAGTGAGGTCTTCCAGCAGATGGCCTCTGCAGACAGTCAGCCCTCCCGCGTACGGGGCTGGGTTCAAATTCTGGCCCTGTCGCTGGCCAGTCGTGTAGTCTCTGGCAAGTCACCTTACCTCTCTAAATCTGCCTGCAATTGACCAGAGGGGTGCAGGGAGGGTCCAGCCAGAATGTATGTACAGTGAGCCTGGCAGGTAGACAGTGCTCTGTTACTGTTCAATGTTTATGGAATGTCTGCAGAAGCAGGGTCTGGGAGGACTGCTGATATGTATCCATCCTGAAAACGGCATGCACGTGTGTGCCCCAGCTCACGATCACTTAGGATCTTAGGATGGGCTGGTGGAGTCGGCCTTGCCTCAGTACTGCACCTGTCCTGTCTCACCAAGTTCTATAATAACCCATTGGGAAGGCAAATGCTTCACCCGTTTTCTAAAGGAGGTGCCTAAGGCACAGAGAAGTCAGGGAACCTGCCCCAGGTCACACAGTGAGTTGGGACCAGATCCAGTCTCAGGCTGGCTCTGAAGCCCAGCCCCACATTGGCTGCCTCTACTGAGGGCGCCCACACCATCTGCGTTTAAAGCTGCCCTTCCTGGGCGCTGATGTGTGATTCCAAGTATGAGCCGAACGACTTCTCAAGTTTAAAAGCAGCAGCAGTAAGAAATACTGTCCATCCTGGGGCCTTAACAACCCCTAAAATGTTTAACGAGTCCCACTAAGCGCCACTCAGATTTCTTAATAGTCAGCAAGCATTAAAAGACAGGGAATAACACAGAACTTCTCAAATGGCAGTTCTCAGGAATCCTAAAAGGGTAAGTCCAAAAAGAAGCTCTTAATTTTTGACATATGTCTATATATGTAAAAAAAAATTATATTAATTTATTTTGGTGGTACTGGGGATTGAACCCAAGGGCACTCTACCTTTGAGATACACCCTGCCCTTTTGAGAAAGGGTCTCACTAAATTGCTAGGGGGTCTCAAATCTGTAACCTTCCTAGCTCATGTTTTCATATTAATAAGGATCTAAACACATAATTTCACCTGTTGTAAATATAGAACCTTTGTAGAAGGAGGAGAAAGTGCCTTTCACAGACGTGGCTTCCGGTTTCCAAGCTGGAGGCTCACAGCCCAGGGCCTGCAATTCCTACAGGGTCTGAAGACCCATTCTCAAGGTTGTGTGACAAGTTTTTCCCTTTAAAAGAGGCCTACACCTAGCTGGGGGTGGTGGTGCACGCCTGTAATCCCAGTACTTGGGAAGCGAAGACAGGAAGATCACAGGCTCAAGGCCAGCTTCAGCAACTTAGCAAGACCCTATTTCCAGATTAAAAATAAAATAGCACTGGGGATGTAGCTCAGAGGTAGAATGCCCCTGGGTTCAATCCTTAGCAAACTACACACAGACACACACACACACACACCAAAAAAAAAAAAAAAAAGACCTATACATCCTATACATAGTTAAAGTTTGAGAAACGCTGATATAATAGAGAGAAAGGACACAGAAGGGAGTGTTAATATCCGAGGCTCTGGGCATCAGTTTTCTTATTAGTATGAATGGGTCATTAGGTGACCCACCTCTAAGAATTGTGACCATTATGTTAGGGAATCGCACGAGGTGCCTGGGACAACAACGCCTAGGAGGTGCTAGGTGCTCCGTGAGCACTAGTCACCGCTCCTCGCAGGGGATCTGGCTTTGGGGTGCCACTGGCCAGTGGGTGACCTGAAGCCGGTCACTGTTCTCAGCAGCTCCAGCTCCCTCAGGCATCAGGCATGTGGGCTGAGTGAGATTATTGCTAGAGTAGGCAGGCCTGTGATTCTTATTAAAGAGTAATTTGATTTAATTATTTAATTTTTGTGGTACTGGGGATGGAACTCAGGTATTCTACCTCCGAGCTACACCGCCAGCCCCATTTTATTTTTTTATTTGGAAACAGTGTCTCGCTAAGCTGCTGAGGCTGGCTTCGAACCCACAATCCTCCTATCTCATCCTCTCAAGTACTGGAATTACAGGTGTGCATCACCATGCCCAGCTTAAAGAGTAATTTTAAATAACAAGCAATGACTTTTATGGAACAATGAACCGAAGCCCTCACGCGTCAGACACGCAGTGTTACATCTGAGGACACTTCAGGGAGAGCCAGGTCTGGCAGCTTTTGCTCTCCTACTAAATCAGACTTTCAGCTTGAGGCTTAGTTGTGCATTTCACAGTCTCATAGAATATGGGAGAAACAAAACATCTCCATGGCTGAATGTTTCTATGGGACTGTTGCTGAGAAGTGGCCAGAAAGTTCCCATTCCTACGATCGGGGCCTGGTTGGAGGACGGCCACTCAGAAAAGACAGCGCGACAGTCTGCCCTGAGCTGCCCTCAACGGTGGCCAGCCAGTCTGGGAGAGAGACATGGCGGGGGGGGGAGGAGCTGCTGGTTGGCTTTATTTATGTGACAGGCAGGACAAGTGCTGCAAGGAGCCGGTGGAGTGCTCTCCCTCCTGCTCATGACCTTTGTTCTGTCTTTGAAATTATTTTTTTTCCTTAAAAAAAAATCCCATTGCCCAGGCTCCATGTCACACCAACTAAATCCCAATCTTGGGGAATGGGACCTAGCATTGGTGTTTTTGAACCTCTCTGCGGTGGTTCCAGTGCACGGACAAGATTGAGAACCACCAAGTGCAGGTCTCAACTCGACAGTGCCATGTTCTAGTTGTGGCTGAAGCAAGTGGGCTCCAAGACTGAAGAAACATTCAGCAATTAGATATCTGTCCCCAGGGTCACAGAGGGACTTAAGGTGAACATGAAACAGGCTCATTAATTTGAAGATGTGAAAAAGAAACAGGGCGCCATCTACAGAGGCAGTGTTATCTGGTGTAGCGGTTCAGGGAGCAGACTCTACTTCCAGCAGACCTGAGTTCAAATCCTGTGATCTGGGACCCTATGACCTGTGTGTTCCTGGGCAAACGTCCTAACAGCCCAGGGGACTGATCAAGATAGACAGTGAGGTTGTCATCAAGAGTAAATTGTGCTGCCCAGTCATTTGGCTCTTACTAATATCCATTCTTATTGGTGCTATGAACAGGAAATTCTGCATCAATACCAGCAGTCCTGGGGCTCAGCTCTGCACTGGCCACCTTCCAAACTGAGGCTGTCAGAACCCAGAACACCACGCTGGATTCTGATACAGTTTGGAATAAAAGCTCTGAACTACCAAAACATTTTTTTCCCCTAGAATAAAAGCAGAGAACCACGGACAATGATCATTCTGGATAGTCACCAATTTTAGGCTGGAGTCGGCTTGCTTTCAAGGGCTCGACAGGCAATGACCATATTCATTCTATTCAGAGAGGCATGTGAATAGTATGAAAGGAAAAAAACCTTTCACAGCTCGTTTTTCACAAATGCACTTTCATGAGAATTCTCTCCTAGGGAGCCTTCTACTTTAGAGAGGACGCCTCCTGCAGCGAGCGTCCGGCCGCTCAGCGTGGCGAACTGCAAGGGAGGCAGGAGGCAGGGCCGTGCTGCTCACCATGTCCACAAGGCCTACTCTACTGCTTCCTAAGGGGCAAGAGAGAAAAGCCTACACAGAAAAAATAACCAAAGGGTCAGCACGCTTGGATCAACAGGAGGCTGCTACACGCTGCTTGGAAACCAGCTAAGTCTGAGCCTGTGCAGGGTGTTGTGAGACTCTTCCAAGAAAACAAACAACTGAGGCCTCCTTCCTCCACCCTCCTTCCTCTACCTGATGAGGCCCTCTGTGGGTGTCACACTCCACATCCTGACATCCCAGGCTGTGGGTCACCTACAGATCTTACGCTCCTCTGGCCACAATCGCATTATTACTGAATTCTGGGTTGAAAGGCACAGAAGGCCTTTTATCATTGAGGTTTCTATAGGGAATTTTATCCTAAGTTCCAAACAACTAATTTAAGGTGGGAGTAAAAAACCCAACTCTGCTGGGAGGCCCCAAGCTGCCACATCCACACATGGCAGGGAGTGAAATCTCTGCCCCCTAGGCTAATCAGGAAAGGAGGTTCGGTTTTGGAGGAGTTCCCAACAACATGGAGGCTTTAGCCCTTTATGTGCAAACTTACTGGGTCCACTCAAATCATGGTTTTGAGTTTTATAAGCATTTACTGCACAATTTATATTCTCATCTGCATCGCTGACAGTTCACGTTGTGAGCTATTTGTGGCCAGATGTAGATGTATTCGTAGGAAGGAGATATAGGGACATTCTACCTCTGAGCTACACCCCCAGCCCTATTTCAGTTTTTATTTTGAAGCAAGGTCTTGCTAAGTTGCTAAGGCTGGCTTCGAACCTGCGATCCTCTTGTCTCGGCCTCCCGAGTACTGGGATCGCAGGCATGTGCCACCGCGCCTCTCCTAGCTGAGACACAGCGTTCTATACCTCTAGGCTGGCATCAGATAGAGCTGAGGCTCTAACATTCTGTTGGTGACACCTAAGTGTCGTCACTTACCATGTGTGAGCTCTGGGCAGTTTTTCAGGACTGCCCCATTGCTCTATTGTAAACAGCTGAGGACCATTGGAACCTGGACAGGAAAGAAAAAGACGTGTCAACAGGGCCTGTGGCAATGGGCGAGGCTGTGGTGAGATGTTCAGAAAAGAGACATAAGGACAGCCACCATGGTCAGGGGAGGGCTTGCCAGGGTGAAACCGCAATATTATTTTTGCTGGGATGTGGTATATAATGTCAGGAGGCGTGACGGCTGCGCAAGCCCACGACACAGGCACCTTGGGACGGAACCGTGCTGCGTGACAGACGTAGCTACACATGCGAGTTCAGGTGGCTGCAGCTTCTCTACTGGGCCCGGCAGAGTGAAACTTAAAGCTGCTTTTGGGAAAATGAATGTGAGCTCTAATACGCAGAGCAGAAAGAGTGATTGATTAAAGAAAAAATCTACAGTAAGCACCGAGGAGTTCTGCCCCTGGAGGTGAGGTGTCCTTTTGAGCATCACATGGTGGCTCTGGAACCACATGGGGATTCTGGGAAACCTGTTTTTAAAGATAGACCAAAAAGCTAAACTAGAAAAAGCAGAAGACCAACCCATGGTCGCCCCCCTCCCTGAATCAGAAGCTCCGTTAGGTGTCGGTAGGAGAATTCTATCAAACTACGCAAGCGCACTGGCCCTGATCAGGATGGGGGGCAGAGTGGTCTGGGCCACAGAAGATGCCAGGCTGGAACTTCACCAGGGGAGAACTGAATCTGATGCACGCTGCTCACCATAAAGTTCGGCAAATCCATTCATGGGTACTCGGGACGTCCCTGTGACGAACTGCAGCAGCCGGATCCGCTTCTCGGCGTCCATCAGTAGCACGGCCTATGAGCAGAGGCAGAAGGTCGTTATGTCCCCATGTGACACGTGGCGCCTGCTGCTGGAATGCAGGCAGGCACACACAATCTTATCTATGCAGCTATGTAAGAAGACAGTGGGCTCTGAAAACTGAGTCGGTCATTTTTTTTTTATGGCCGCCACAATCTCAGCCTCTCTAATCTTAGTGAGTGATCACCAGGTCTCTTTCTTCTTCTGCCAATGGGCCAAAATAAATGATATAAAAAGCAAACTCTCCGATGGCAGGCAGCTTGGGTTTCTGTGTTCGAGGCCTGCCAGCTCCTTCTAAGCCAATTATAACTCGACGGTGCCTGCACAAGGGGAACCCAGGGGATGAGACAGGATTCCAGACTGCAAATTCCCTAAAGATAACACCTTATAAAAAGAAGGAAAACAGAAGCAAAAATAGGCCTCTAACACAATCTGTGTGTCTTACATATCTGAGTTATTACAAGAATTGCACTGGCTTTATTGGGAGTGCTACTTGAAGTGCTATAAAAATACACAGAATCAGAGCTGAGGGGGATGTGGTCAAGGATTTGAGGATTTTGCTTCTCTTTTCTCTATATACTTCTGCTGTCACTTGAAATATGAATATAGACATTGAGAAATTAAAACAAGTTTGAGAATTTCTTTTTTTGGATATGTAAATAATCAGCCATTTTTGGGGGAGTTAACTTTTTCTAAAATTAGTTTACCATCTTTCCCTTGAACAAATCCATTCCTCCATTCCTACTTACTTCCCTTCTAAGCTGAACAGGACACAAACATTGGCCTTAAGATAGTAAATCACATTTAGTTTGCATCTTTGTGTGTGTGTGTGTGTGTGTGTCTGTGTGTGTGTGTGGTACTGGGGATTGAACCCAGGGGCATTCTACCTCTGAGCTACACCCCCAGCCCTATTTTATTTTTTATTTGGAAACAGGGTCTCACTAAATTGCTGAGGCTAGCCTCGAACCTACAATCTTCCTGTCTCAGCCTACCATGTACTGGGATTATAGGCATGCACCACCATGCCTTGCTTAGTTTGCATCTTTGATTGAACGATATAAAGATAAAAATGGTTGCTGGAATTTAAATTTTTTTTTTTTGCAGTACTGGGGACTGAACTCAGGGTCATTCTACCTCCGAGCTACACCCCCAGCCCTATTTTTTATTCTTTATTTTGAAACAGGGTCTCACTAAGTTGCGGAGGGCCTCACTAAGTAGCTGAGGCTGGCTGCGAACCTGCGATCCTCCTGTCTCAGCCTCCCAAGTACTGGGATTACAAGTGTGCGCCACCACGCCCGGCTTGGAATTAATTTTAAAAAATAAAACCGAGAAAACTGCTTCTACAGAAAATATGTTTATACCTGGAGAAGGCTCCAGTCTGATTTCCACTTAGAGGCCTAGACTCAGTCCCCTGGAGGCAAGTGACTCCTTTTCAGAATCACCTTGCTTAACAGGCTCTTCAAATAAAAGCTGCCTTAACAGGTGGTCGGGGAGGACAATGGACCAACCTTACTCAAGCCTTGTGCAGTGCAGTTATAGAAGATCTGCAGCCAAGGCTTCCAGCTCAGCTGGACTCTTCCCTCCTCCCCCAGCCCAAGTACCACCAGACCCCAGTTTCCAGCATCAGTCCTAAAGTAAGGCTAAACAGAGTGCTGCAGATCCCGCTGCCCCAGCTCAGGGGAGGAGCTTGAAGAACAGGGAGTGGGCCTGGAGGCGCTGGGTTACCTTCCAGAACCACTGGATGACAGGGTGATTGGGGCAGTAGCCGTTCTTGTAAATAGAGTGCTGCCTCCAGTCATTCACATCAACGTCGCCGAGGCCGCACATCAGCAACTAGTAAGGAAATGTACCAGATGTAAACAGGAAAGCCAAAATAAGTCACACACTAAAAAATGACCTCTCTGTCAGCGTGCAAGTACGCCGGCAATTCAAGGATAGCAATGAATGTGGATTCGTGTTCCCAACTTTCCCTGCCACATCTGATCACACAGAGAGCACAGGTAATGAGGGTGACTCAGTTCTAACCCTTGTACGAGGCCATGACACTTCATGTAGGAAATAAAGACCCCACATCAGTCATCGCCCTTAGTCCCCAAACTCAAGCCTGGGGCTTGTGGATTTCTTACATTCTGTTAGCATGTGCATATTTCCCTGGCTGTTTCTCCTGAGAGGTTATTCATCTGAATATTTGAAACTCTCCCTACATATTAGAAAATCAGTACTTATGAAAGCAAGAACTTGTCTTCCCGCATCGATCAATTCAGGTGAAGACAGATCCCCTCTGTCTAGAGGCCTGCAGACCACAGACATGTACTGAGGCAGTAATTGGCTCCTTGACTTATTATTCAGTCTACGATTTGCTTTCCTATCATCCAACTCTCCAGTAAAGAAAGTTTCTGGTGGACAAATGAATACATTTCTGCAAAATTAGTATGAGAGGGAACTACACCTGAAGCCTGAGAACCAGGTTCCTAGGCCTGATTGGGCCCAAACCTGGCTGGGCCCACCTGCGAGGGCACCCCTTTCTCCCTGCCTCAGTGACTCCCCTACAAAACCCCAGGTTTGACTCCTGTGACACCATTAATCTCGAAGTCTCCATTTCACGGTACAAGTATGGCAAGCCAATCTAGGAGAGATGCTTCATGGATGTGGCTCGCAGAGGGGCCGGGTGCCGTCACTAGCTTGTTAGCAGCACAGTCTTCCTTCTTTGCTTCTCCTGTTTCTCTCAACAACAAAGGGCTCTGGGATACTCCTTTGTTGCTATCTCTCATCTATACCAGTGGCAAGAAGCTGAGATGGACAATCATTAAACCACCTTCCGCCACTACCTTGCTGCCTTTGATGTTTTTCCTTAGTCAATATAAACTACTTCAAGTTCAGTGAGACATCTGTTCTATAGTCCCACTAGATACTTACAGTGGCTGTAAGGGGGAGGCAGGTGGGATTCTGGGTCATTTTCCCCCATTTACTGGCTACAGAGGAGAAGGGGAGGCAGGCGGGATTCTGGGCCAACCAGGTCTTGTAAACAGGGTGCTACTACAAGCCCTGGCTCAACATGATAAACCAGTTTCCTTGCCTGGTGCACAGGGCCACGAACCTGACTCATCTCGGTGGGCATATCTCACAAATGGCCTCTCACAGGCAAGGAAGCTATGGTTGATGATTTTTGCTATTGTTTACTCCCAAATCAGAAAACCAGGCCGGGAAGAGACAGACAAGAGGATTCATCTAAACTTACTCAGTAGGGCATTACAGAACAGAGAATATTAAAACATCATTTGTAAAGAAATGAGACATGCTTAAGAAAATCTACTTTACATAAAATAATGTTTAGAATACAAACCTCCAGCTCGTTTTCATCAAAAATTTTAATCAAATCAATAGGAAGCAATTCTGTGAATCCCTGAAAGGGAAAAAATATCACTATAAACACCTTTTTCCTTGAAAAAGACAGATTTTACAGTAAAAAAGTTTTTTTTTGGTTAGCCAGGTAAAATACATTTTTTTACTGACTCATATGGCAGGGACAGTACCAAGTCACTATAGTTCCAATAAAAACTGCATAATCACAATATGAAAGTTTTGAAAAATTACAGAATGTAGAAGGTCCAGATACTTAATTTTTGAAACCCTATGATAATTTGGGCTGTTGTAGGCAGGTGGATTCCAAAAGCCATTTATGACATACTGCTGTGAATCAGTGTGTCCTAAAATGTACAGGACACAGATGTGCAAGAGACACAGTTAAAAATAACGTGCTGAAGGTATTGATGAAGCCCAAGAGGAGGCGGTGGATCTCGCGAGGAAGGGACTGCAGGCACAGCACACCAGGCTCCCAGTCCGAGGCTGTCACCAACTGGTGGAGCCATCGAGGATGATGTTCTCAATGATGCTGGGCCGAAGGCTGAGGACTGCTGGCGTGGGGCCCAGGAATCTGCTTCCTGGGGTTACTTATCCAAATAAAGTATGAACCAGGCCCTCCCTCACCCAGTCTCTCCTCACATGCCATGTCCCCAGGGCCCTAATGCTTTTGTGTTCGGCCCAGCACAGGCTTTCTTCTCCATGTGTAGGGAACGAGCTAGGGGAAGCTTCAGAGCCTTGCCAAATGAGAACTCCCCATCAGCTGGCTGGAAATGAGTAATGAGGAGCTGAGCCTTTTTCCTGTTTCCTTTAAAAAATTTTTTTTTTTTGGTACTGGAGATTGAACCCCGGGGCATTCTACCTCAAAGATATACCCCCAGCCCTATTTTTTATTCTTTATTTTGAAACTGGGTCTTACTAAGTTGCGGAGGGCCTCACTAAGTAGCTGAGGCTGGCCGTGAACCTGCAATCCTCTTGTATCAGCCTCCCAAGTACTGGGATTACAAGTGTGCGCCACCCCACCCGGCTTCCTGTTACCATTTAAATAACTAGAGCTCATTATCAGATTTAAAAAGGATTTCACTTTTGGTGAATGTGGAATACTTTTTAAAAGTGATATACCCTCAACGCTCTGCTAGGAGTTGTCAGAAGGGGCCCAGGGACACCCCAGCATTGGCGCTTGGGTTTGGGAGGTGCCTGCTTCCTTCCCTCACAGCAGAGAGCTGGCACAAGGGGGCTGGGCCACCACAGAACCCTGATGGCAACGTGCCTTCCCTGTTCCTGTGCAGGGGAGCCTCTGCGGGGAGTCCTAAGCTAGCCATGAAGAAGGGCACGGCACTGAAGGGGAAGGCAGTGGCCCAGGGAGGAACCACCTGGAGGGAAACTGCCCCCTTGCTCGACCCAGCACCGCGGAAGCAGGAGGCCGTGTCATGGGTGCCACCTGGAACTTCAAGACGGTGGCTCTATAGTGAGCGTGTACAACGTCTTCTTCTTTTTTGTGTGTGTGGTACCAGGGATTGAACCCAGGGGCATTCTACCCCTGAGCTACAACCCTGGCCTTATTTTTTATCCTTTATTTTGAAACTGGGTCTCATGAAGTTGCGGAGGGCCTCACTAAGTAACTAAGGCTGGCCGCGAACCCGGATCCTCCGGTCTCCGCCTCCCAAGTACTGGGATTTCAAGCGTGTGCCACCACACCTGGCTTAGGACAAATTAAAAAGTAGGAGAAGCGAAGCAAAAGATCACTTAAAAAAAAGACAGCAGTGCTCCATTGTCTTGGAAACGGGTGGACGGAGTGAGTTGGGCAGCACTGGCCTTCCTCCATTTGTCCCCACGTGGTCCCGTCAGCTTCAGCACACCTCCCTCCCACGAGGGCCTGGGATCCTCGCTCCCCTGGGGACTCCAGGCGCAGGGCGGAGACCCTGGCAGCAGCAACTCACCTCCAGGAAGGCGTTCATTTGCTTCTGGACCCTGTTCACAAATCTCCACTGGATGACTAAGCTGTGGGAGGGAAGGGGACACACTCAGTCACCTCTGTCACCACCTGTGCTCACAGCCTTTCCACAGCGGGGACCAGAGAGAAACCCCTGCAAGGGTGGGGTGGGGTGGTGCACCCACCATTGATTCATGAGTTCTTTCAGGAATCATTAGAATAATCCATGAGAAATGTCTCATGGAGGATTTCAGCAGCACAACTGACCCCCCCAATCCACCTTATTTGATCAAAATGCTTTATAAATGTGATTACAGAAAGAAGGGAGAAAAAGACACAAGACAGAAACACACAGGTATGTGTGCACAATACAGACACGTATCCACACACTCACATGTAGAAACATGTCCATGTATTTGTAAAGCGAGTACCCGGCATACTGAGTATCATCTACACTAACACTTTTAATTTTTAATTTTCTTTTTATTTTTTTGTGGTACTGGGGATTGAACCCAGAGGCATTCTACCTCTGAGATACACCCCCAGCCCATCTTTTATTTTTTTATTTGGAAACAGGGTCTCACTAAGTTGCAGAGGGCCTCATGAGGTTGCTGAGGCTGTGCTCGAACCTGCGCTCCTCCTGTCTCAGTCTCCCCTGGGATTACAGGCATGCGCCACTGTGCCCGGCTACGCTAACAGTTTTATACCAAAATTTGGAGGCTGAATGATAAGGCTCTAAAAGGAACTGAACCTCACTGAAACCATTTTCCTGTGACAGTGTTCAGTGCAGAGCAGAAATGACTGTGGGGCAAATGCATTCTGGATTTCATCTAAGACGTTCTGTCCATGTGAAGGGCTCTTCCTTCCAAGGCGCTACCACTCAACAACCCCGAGGAGTGGCGCGCAGCACACCCCATGCTCAGACCCATCAGCTTTACAGGACTGGGCTGCAACCACGAGCACAATACCATTCTCCCAGCACTGGGGTACAGGCCAGGGAGCAGTTGGGGATTTCAATCATACTTTTTTCAAGGAAGCTAGCTGAAACCCTGGCCTGGTCCTGGCCCTTTCCAAATCTGAATCCGAGAATAATGAACTGCTAAGAGTGATTACACATCCCACATGTCAGATTCCTCAGACTTCAGACCCTGGTGTCCTGGGCTGGAGTGTTTTAAAAGACTAGTCACCACCTATACCTTCCAAAGAAAGATGATGGCACCTGCTGTCATGTGCTTTTTAGTTATCTGCTAAAATGGCCCCAGGTCACCAGTGTGGCAATTAGTGTGCACAGGTAAGAATTGCAGTATCTGGAGCTGGGTGTGGTGGCACACGCTTGTAATCCCAGTACTTGGGAGGCTGAGACAGGAGGATCGCAGGTTCAAGGACAGCCTTAGCAAGTAGTAAGACTCTCATCAACCTAGTGAGACCCTGTTTCAAAATAAAAAAATAAAATAGGGTGGGGGTGTAGCTTGGAGGTAGAATGTCCCTGGCTTCAATCCCCAGTACCCCATACACATGCAGAAAAAAAGAAAAAGTTGTAAATATGTGTATACGTACTCAATATATTCCCTTTTGTTTTCATTTGTTACCATTATTTCTGACCCATTGGGCTTCAAATCCACTTGATATGTCTATAATTACAAAGAAAACACAGCAATCACCATCATGAAGTTATTTTGTGTATTATTATTGAGTAATATCTTGCTATAAAAGGAAGATAAGCAAAATTTATTCAAAAACATTTCCCAGCAAATGGGCCCTGTGTACACGAGAATGCCTAATGAGACTTTTAAACTGTTATGATGTTACGCACTTAAAGATGTTATCATTAAAGGCAAATTATCTCATGGTTATTTATGAGTTTTAATTATTCTTTATACATTAGCAACAATGGAGAAGAGCAACATTTTTCATCTGCTATTCATTTATTGAGAAATTAATTGTGTTCAACAGAGAAAAGAACAGAGTACATGCATCATGACTTACAGAGACTCCAATTCTAATGCATTTTATTTGGCTCTGGAAATTAAATTTTATAGTCATAAAAAAGAATGCACTGAATTTCTTTCAAAGAGACAAAAATAATGGAGACTTAGAAAAACGAAAAAGACAGGAAAAAACTTGAGAAGCCAGGCTGAAGAGATGTATTCGTATTGAGACGCTTGTCCCTGATCTCTGCCCTGCAAGCCCCCTCCCCTCCAGCAGCCCCGGATCATATAGGCACAGAGCTGCTGAAACCCAGCCATCGGCTTTATCCTGGGCCTGGGCCCAACCCTGGCTTAATATCAGTATGTAAGATTCAAATAACTAGGACAAGAGAAGGAAGGGAGGTAAATAAAATGGCTATTCCCACTGCAGAAATCTTCAAACAACCAACAACAAAACAAAAAAAGGTGGAAAAAAATCCCCCCATCCACATTGCAACTGTGGATGCAACTGCTAAATGACAGCCACATGGATATTTTTTTGGATCCCTTGGTCTTTTTTTTTTTTTTTCTGCCTACCCAGTTGTATTATAGAGTAAACCAAGCCTGGGGGAAGGGTTTCCTGAATAAGCATCTGACGTTTGTCCATATGAGGGACACAGACTCCAGTTTGTACTGGAATCTTTGGCAGAGGATGCTCCAGAGACCCTCCTGCCTGCCCCGCAAACCAGCAGAACAGGCCTTGAGGCCCAAAGACCCAGGCTGGCTGTCTCCAAATGTTTTCTCTGTCTCTTGATTCTCACTCTTGTTCACACTGACCTGGCTTCTGCAATCACATCAATCCATCCACCCAGTCCCGCTGTATTTTCTTCTTTTTCCTCTTCATCTGGGAGACAAGCTCACTTTCCCATCACACGACCCAACTCCATTGTCTACACAGTCAACTTAACTCTTCCTGATCTGGATTTTAACCCTGTTCTGGCCATTTCCATCTGCTGACCTCTGGACAGGCCAGGTCAGCACTGGAAGATGTTGGACAGTTTTCACTTGGGCAGTGGGGTGGGGACGTTTCCTGTAGAACACTTCCAATTCTTCACTAGTTTTTTGGTGATTTGTGGACAGTGTTCATTTTTAAATTCTGGAGTAGTTTTTAGTAAGTCCATTGGGGTTTTTTTCTTCTTTAGTCCTCCTCTAAGATGGCCCGGCTGCTCCCTTCAGTAACGGAGGTTTCCTATCCGAGCCACATCACTGACGGGTTAATAATCCATGCCCAACTCTTGATATTGGGCAGGTTGCAGTGAAGTTCCGCTACACTAAGATAGATAATCTCCCCAGTACCAAAAAAAAAAAAAAAAAAAATATATATATATATAGCCGGGTGTGGTGGCACACGCTTGTAATCCCAGCACCTGGGAGACCGAGACCAGAGGATCTGGGTTCACGGCCAGCCTCAGCTACTTAGTGAGGCCCTCCATAACTTAGCGAGACCCTGTTTCAAAATAAAGAATAAAAAATAGGGCTGGGGGTGTAGCTCGGAGGTAAAATGCCCCTGAGTT